>PVJI01011934.1:0-53907 GCA_004026765.1 Micronycteris hirsuta | reverse complement strand
CCCCCATGTCAAACCGTTTTTCCTGTTCTTCTGGTGGGGACTTCTCGGCAGCTGGCGTCCTTTGAGTGAAAGTGACCTGAGAGGGGGATGTAAAGGTCTCCCCGTCGGATCCTGCCCTGCAGTTGCTCTCCATCCAGGGGGCACTGGGCGCGGATGAAATGGTGCAGCTCAGCAAGTCCAGGAGACCCAGCCATCAGGGATGCTGCCTTGGACGTTAACCCAGGCCATAGGAAGAAAATCTGAGTAATGGACCAAGTGCTGTGTGTGCACTTATTATGTATTGACTCAAATTGAACTCAGCTGACCCCGGGCCAACTGTTGATACACAGCTGTCTCTGTCCATGGCCAGTTGACCCACTCAAGTGAGAGAGGATGCTGAGCACCGATATTTTACTTCCAGCCAAAGTGGCTTTTAGAGCCTGCCAGGTTGAAGATAGAACGGACACTGTGCTTGGTACCCTCTGCATCTTATTTCATTAAATCCTCACAATCGCCCTGTGATTGCGTGACCCCCTAATGGCAGCGAGGAAAGTGGGGGCTGGGAGAGACTTAGGGGCCCGAAGAGCAAAGATTCAAACCCTTGCCCGGATTCTCCCTGCCACCCCGGGGCCCCTCCGTTCTCCTGCCCGCACAGACACGGGGCAGGTCTCCAGCTACAAAAGCTCGGAATCAGAGGGCACGTAACGGAATGCTCTGTAACAGGCCTGTGGCAAGAACATACGCATTGACTAAGAGAAGCAGGTAGTATCTTATTCCACCACTTCAGGCAACGTCGCGGATATAACATTTTCTATTTTTGTTTTAAGCAATTTATGGTATTTAGTAAAATCAGAGTAGGTGATGGAAATTAGCTATGAAGGCTTTAACACTTTTGTTTACAGCTTTCGACATTTTTTTCTTAAAAAGACCTTAAGAAAGAAGATTTTTTAAATTACCTAGCTAATCTGGAATTCTAAAACAACCAACACACAGGATAGCATTGGGGCAAAGAGGGTAAAATACTCTCCCAGCACATAACCCCCGGGGCACGTCTGAGGATGAATTCATAGTGATGCAGTGTAAAGATGGGCTTGAGAGCGTGTTAGAACTCAGCCACGAGGGAATGTGCTAGAAACTCATGCGAATGTGTCCATCTGTCCAGACTCTGTGCCACGTCACACAAAATTATGAAATGGGGTCGGCTGTACAGGAGATCCCAGGGTGGAAATGTCACCAGTGCATGCTCAGACAAAGAAGTACAGGACTCCGCAAGGGCGCTCGAGCCAACATGGAACCGGGGGGCGTTGGCGTGAAGCCCTGGGTCGCTAAAACTGAGGTGGCTCAACCTGTCCTGGAAATGTCTGGGGACAGAGCCTGTGCACTGTTCTGCAATCGGTTTGGAGGATCAGACACTCATCATATCATTGGGAAAGGTTTGTGCCAGAAATAGAATATTATAAATAGCCTTAGCCAACAGAAGCCATGCATAAAAATGATTTAAGAGTGCCAGAAAGAAATAATTATTCATATGATTATTAATGACCCTCTCTTTATGAGCACATATATATTTAAGTATATTATATATAGGTATGCATAACTAATATATATAAGAACAAATATACATATATATACACACACACACACATACAAGGGAGACAGAGAGATGACGCCAGTATTGTGTGAGGTGCTCTAATGCTTTAAGTACATTACCTTCAATGTTTTCCATTTCAAACAGCTAGTTGAAGAGTTTGATTAAACCAACCCCTTCCAAAGGCAGCTCCAGTGTTCCGGTCAGTGTCCCTATTCATCAGCTAGAACCTCAGCCCGTCTCAAAGAGCCGGCATCCACATAAGCCGTCATCACGGCTTCCAGGAGAAAGGGGAAATGGGAATGCTAAAATGTAGTACAGTATTAGGACTTTTCGTCGGCCACTCGATTCTCGGGAAATGTTAACAAAAATTGTATTTTGAACAACCGTCAATTGAACTACAGTCTTGATTTTCAATTTTGCAACAATATACCTCTTCTCACAGTCGATTTTATGCTGATTTGTTATGCTAAAGACTTGGCAGATGTGCGATTGACGTATCAATTGGTCCCCCGTGTAGCTAGCCAAAATTACTTCCAATATCCTTTTATTCTAGGCAGAACTCTCCAGTAGTCTGTTTTTGGAGCCGGAGGCAACCTTCAGGAAAATAAATCAGATAAATATGGCAATTTACAATGGTCCGACATATTCATTGGGACGTTGCTATTCTTAGCACTTACCATAGTAATACTTTTAAGCTGGATGGACTTCTGTTAGCAAGGACTGGAAATAGTTCATCAGGATTTTTTTAATCTCTTGAGCATCTTTTAAACCCTCGTGCAGAAATTGGATGATGATGAGCTTAAAACCACCATCAGCAATGAGGGTTATTATAATATTAATTGGAGTTCCATTCTTTTAGTTCAATGCAGTTCTAGAGGGTGGGGGAGACATCACCAAAGTCAGACCAAAAAAACAAAAGTAAACACTACTTGGTAATATCATGTCACAAGCTGGATAAAGATAGGCTAAAAGACAGTTATCTCCTGACAGAGACGGCATCTCTGGCCTGCTCACATCCTAATCCAAATTGCGTACTTAGCTGTACATAAGGGCCCCCGTTAAGAGCCAGCGATTTCACATATGCCAGCTGACGCTGGGGCTGAAATCAAAACTGTCCCCATAGTGTGTTTTTGTGCCACTGGTCTCTGGTTGATAAGGTGCAGCCGCCAACAGGAGTCCCCGGTCACACGCCCCTGTCCTTCACGCTTATCGTCTCCTAAGCAGAAGTGGCAGCTGATGTTTTGCTGGCCGGTGTCACCGGTCCAGAAACCTCCGAGCGTCGCGTGCCCAGTGGGCAGCACCCCGGGGACAGTGTTGCGAATCAGTGAGACATATTTCATATTTACAATTAAGTTCCCTGACTTCCAATGGGCCTGCTGTCCTCGAAGAATGATGTATTTGTCTTCCCGGTGACTTGGCAGGAATTGGGCTGACTGGAGTTGAAGGCTGTTTTCTGACTCGAAAGAATTAATCTCTCTTAGCAACTGGAGCTGCCTTCCGTGCCAACCCCAGAGCTCAAGCTTCCTCCTGCTGTCTACTGCACAGGAGCGTTCGGATGCTGTTGCATTTAGGCACGTCTGAATTAGTAAACACCGTAGTGCAGCTGCGATGAGGCCTTGGGGAAGGGTGGGTGGTGGCGGGAGGGGGCTGTGGAGGGATAAAGCTGTAGGGAAATGATTAAAAATATATATCAATCTGTCTTTATGGTATTGTCATCTTGAAATGTACAGCCCGAAATCCATTACTTTATTCTCCTGAGGGTTATATTTGGGTGCAAATGAAGCATTAATCTTGCACTTCACACTCTGTCTCACAGATTTTATAGACCCGGGATGTAACGCAAATTATAAATATGTTAAAATGAGAGAAAATTACATAAGTGGTTGCAGACTATGACCTCGACTGCACTCAAGGCAGCAAAAAAATTACATTAAAATTTATCAGTGAGCTGGCTCCTTCGGTCAAACAATGTAGGAAACAAAAATTCCTTCAACATTCTATTAATATCCATAGAGACCTACTATGTAGAAAGGCACTAACTAAGTTAAGCACTAAGGAGGGAATAATGAAGACATGGCCCCAGCTCCTGTAAGCTAAATGGAAAGATGATAAAACCAGTCTTCTTTGGAGTTTCCCAAACATGTTCCTTTAATGAACCAAGAGATCATTCTCCAGGTGAATTAAGAAAACCTGGTAAATGGACAAGCAAAACAGAAACAGACTCCTGGATACCGAGAACAGACGGAGGGAGGGTTGCCTTTAGGGAAGCGGGTTGGGGGCTGGGTGAAAAAGGAAACGGGTTAGGTTGAGAAGCGCAGATTGGTACAATAGCTACAAAACAGTCACGGAGGTGTGAAGTGCAGCACAAGGGATAGCCTCAAGAATATGTAATAGCCGTGTCCGGTGCCAGGTGGGTGCTGGAAATACCAGGGGGACCGCTTTGTAAAGTGTATGACTGTCTAAGCCCTGTGCTGTGCTCCTGAAGCTAATGTAACATAATATTGCATGTAAACTATAATTGAAAAAATAATTAAAATAAAGAAAACCTGGTCACGTTTTTTTTGGTCTTACCATCAATTTTCTGTTACTGTGTTTATTACCTTAGGAAAATAAACTCAGAAGACCCCAATTACAATATATTTGATGTAGCATATATCAATAGTCAAGGTATTTTTTGACCTCCAAAGTCAATCTGCATTTGGTAACAGCTGACAAAAAAGGAATATTCGGTATTCTAATCATCCCCAGCTTTTCCTCCGACTTGGGAACACAGCATTATAAAAGTGAGAGCTGTTTGCTTATTAGTTTCTCAATATCCGGGCTCGATAATGCAGCTGGACCACTCTCGAAGCACTGAAGTAATCAGATGCACTTAAAACACGCTCAGATTACATATCTGAATGCAAGCATCTGGAATTTTCTCTCTAGTTGGCACCTTTGATTGCATTCTTCCTGTCGAGGTGGGCCCAGCGCCCTTGTGCTCAGAATTAGGAGTAATTGAGTTTCGGCCCATTTGCTTAGCAATCAGCCTTGCCATGGGGTGTCAGGAGTACTTAGCGATGCATTATCTCCCAAAGCGATGCACCCAGTGCTTTCTGGGCAAAGGGGGCACTTACATCCATTGATGCTATGTATTAGTACAGCACATTCAGTTTCTACGTCTCTTCAATATGGACATTTGGGGACTGAATCTCTCCTTCCAGGTTTAGCTGTTTTATTCTCCTGGGTGCAGGAAAGTGATGTTCGCCGTGCCTGTCTCTGAAGCCTGCCAGCCGGCTAGGATCTAACCTCAAAGGCGGGGGTCCCCTAAACGTGGTAGCAGAGGAATAGGGATCAGCTGTGTCCATTGTGTGAAGAACTGCACCCTGCCATGTCCACCCCGGAGCTGGTGGAGCCGCGGAAATCCAGACATATGGATGTTAGCCAGGCACAGGGCCGTGGTTTCAGGAGGGCAGCCCGTGGGGAGCAGAATTCGGGCAGCAGTCGGTGATGGAGGGAGTGGGGCCAGTTTCCCAAGGAGGAGCCCAGCCGGACCTGGTAGGGAGGCAGTCCAGCTTTAACAGGAGGAAGCTGAGGCAGAGCTCAAATCTTAAGAGCTAGATGAACAAGACAGGAGGTGGGCAGATACCAGCTTGGTAGACATGCAGACCCCTTAGGGCTCACATCAACATAACAGAGTTAGGGTTTAGGACCCCCTCTCGGTCCCAGTAAGCTGGTGGTGTTGAGGTTACTGCCCCCATTGCACCTGGCTCAACAACCACGTGGCATCTATCTTGTCAAGTGTAGACAGACTCCTCAGTGCAATGTTGAAGGCAGGTGTTGGCACGCTCTCCCCAGCAGGGGGCGCCAGTGGCATCACCAAAAGGTAGAATCTCAAGCTCCGCCCAGACCTCTCACTGCCCTAGGGTTTAGGAGCCAAAGGAGAGAAAAGAAATTCTGCTTTATGAGTTGACTGTAAAGGCAGGAGTAAAAAGGCTGAAAGGATAAGGAAGGTAACCAAAGTTACCTAATGTGTACAGAGTCCCGCAGGTGTCACAGATACAGGCCGGACCGAGGGCGGGTTCAGAGGGGTCAGATAAGGCAGGATTCCCAGTGTACAGCAAGTAGAAGTACTGCGGGAAGAAAAGACAGGGGGAGCAAAGGGAAAACAGTCACGAAATAAATGAGGATTTTTTTTTAAAAAAGAAGAAACGTCGGGATAAAAGTTCATTGAGTTCGGCTGGAAATTAGTAGCATTAGATTCTATCCTGACGGCGTCACTAACTAAATGCTGGACTTTGGGTAGAAGTTACTTCTGTGAGACTGTAGTTGCTCCAGGTATAAAAGGAATGTGTTAGGCCAGATCATCTCTTTTTCAAAGTTTTCTTCGACAACTATTTTTGAGTACCTGCTAACTGCCAAACACTGAGCCTGGAGGAGGCTTAGATGACAGCGTTAATACCAGGAAATACCAGAGTCCTGACCCTAAAGGATGCCCTTTGTCCTCGGGGCAGTTCTGTAAGCCCTGCTGAGTGGGGGCGTCCTTGGACCACAAGTTCTTTAAAGCCGGCCGTGAGAGGCCTGTCGTCCTTTGCGATGCAGCTGGTGAAAAAGGAAAAGGAAAAGGGGCTCGCCTTGCACACGGCCTTTTGCAGTCAAAAGTCTGAGAGTCCTGGGACACCTCACCCACTTCCCCCCCCTTATGCATTTATGTTGTGTGGAGAATATGAGTGAACAAGCAACCACTGAGCACCTACTGTGTGCAAGATGAGGGACTGAGTACTTTCACACACAGCACCTTGTCTAACTCACCTAGCATGTGGCTTAGTTATTATTTTCTTCATTTTACAGGGGAGACATGGGGACAGTCACTTTAACTCTGGACAGTTTGACACCGGGGCTGGAACCCTTCCTGCTACGTCTTACCACTCACTGGCTTTGAATAACGTAATGAATAAACATGCTCGATAGAAGGCTTTTTCCGAAAGCTAATCTTTGACACAAAGGCATTTGGCAAAGTTCTGGTCACGTGCACATTGAGACTGGCATCCTGTAGGTGGATTCCTAAATTCAAATGAAGCGTGATGAAGTAGGAAATCAGGGCAATGCATTCTTCGTACAGCCGAGAAGAAGCGATCTATATCTATCAATCTATCTAAATATCAATATAGATCTAGATCCTCATTTTACTTACGTAAACTGACACATATTTGAATGAACTAATGTTTATATCTGATTATACCATACATATCAGTTTATCAAATAACTATACAAACAATGAACTTTGGCTTAAATTGGTTTAGCAGTTCCAGCTATGCGTAGCCACCTACAGTGCAATTCAGCAGCCATGATGCATTCTAGGACTTCAATGGGCTGGTTAGGATATGGAGCTGGGAGTGGTAAGATCTGAGGCTAGGAGAACAAATTCAGCTTTAGGACAGGTCCCCAAGGAGGATGGCCCACTACTCAAATCACAAAGTCCTTGAGGAAAGAATGAAATGTGGGTGAAAGCTGGGAAAGCCTCATTATCATGGGGTCCAAACCCCATGGGCCGTGGCCATGGCAACGGCAAACCTGGTGGTCAGGTGGGCAGGGGAAGCTGTGTTGCTGCAAGAGGCCCACCCAGCATGAATAAGAACTCCAACCTGTGGTAGGGTCCAGGCTTTGGGGAGAAAAAGGCTAAAGAGAGAAATGGAGTCTTAAACAAGCCAGCTGGGGTTTCGGGACAGGGCTTCTGGCTCAAGCTGGAGGGAACAGTGGCAAGCTGGAGAGAACAGCGGCAAGCTAAAGCAGAGGCTTGGTGCTACCGTCATGCAGAACAGGGCAGGGGTTAGGTCAAGGAGGATGCTTTGTAGGCAGTGGGGGGCCTTCCCAGGAACACCGGGTGGAGGGACACAAGATAGGCTCTAGACCCACTGCCATGGGCAAGGGTAAGAATGAGAGTTCCCGATACATTCCGGCAGGTCTACTAGGATTGGCTCAGGAACAGGGTTGTCCTGAGCAAAGACAATAAATGGAGACTTTCAACACCCGTAAGTAAACTGGGCCTGGATCGGGAACAGACTGATACATTGTGGTTTAGTGGTATTTGTATCCATTTTATAACCAAGTAATGTATCCATTGCACTTTAGTTCAGGTGTGATGAAGTCCCCAAAGAACAGCATTCATATTCTTTTGTCATTATAATACTCAGTATTAAACGGATCATTATGGGTTTTCTTAACATTATTAGCATTGTAATGAAAATTCAATAGAACTGTACTGCTATTGCTTTGTCAACATCATTGCAAAACCTAATGACACATTAATAACACTGTAGATTAATAAAATATGTTTGGTTTTCACCAGGATGGCAATAAAAAAAAGCCTCAATCAAAATTTATCTTTGACCTTATAGTATTTCAATAGACTCCCATAAATGCCTGCTAAAGCTTTCCTATTTCATGTCGATTTATGCCGAACAGTTCATTCAGTCACATAATTAAAATAATCCCTTTTAGTTCTTGGAATTCATTTTACTGTGACTCACCCATAGCCTCGCAACCATTCCTGAACAAGAGGAAACAAACAAACGATTATCACTATATTGTCAGACGTTCTTGGTCAAATCCACTTTGAGGAAAACCATGGTGGAAGTGCCATTTGCGAGGCACGTCTGGCCGAAAGAGAGTTGGCCTGTCTGGCAGTCTTCTCAAGCCACTGCCCTGTAGATGCTGAGATTCCCGTCTGCAGACAAACAACGGGTGCCTACCGGGGAGCTTTGCTGCTTGTCTCATCACAAATTGCACATCTCACCTGTGATTAGAGGTATGCCTCTGCTTGATTTTCAATAAATTCACCAGAACCAGCAGAGGCTGTGCAATGTCTGATCTTAATCTCTCATACACCGAGGCTCAGGAAGAAACATCGGGCTGATTTAAATGCACAATATCCACTGTAATACTCTTCCACTCTTTGGCTGGCGTACTTGCAGACAGAACTCCAGTCTTCCTGAGTAGATTTTTTTTTCCCCCTGAAAATCACCCGGCCATGTGAGAACACAAATTTAGACTGCCGGGTCATTCTGAGGGACCTGGCAACACCAGACAGCCATCGTGTTCAGGACCTGTATCTGCATCTACTCGGGAACAACTTCCTCGCCACATCTAGCCTCTTTCTGATTTCAAAAATGGTACAGCCCTGGCCCCTGTGGCTCAGCTGTTTGGGCGTCATGCTGCAAGGCAAAAGGTTGCAGGTTCGATTCCAGGTCAGGGCACGTGCCTGGGTTGTGGATGCAGTCCCCGGTAGGGGCACATGCGAGAGGCAACCGATTGGTGTTTCTCTCTCACACGGATGTCTTACTCCCTCTCTTTCCCCCTTCTCTAAAAATGAATAAATAAAATTTTAAATGTAAAATAGATAAATAAATAAATAACGGTACAAGTTCAGGGAAGCCCATTTATAGCCTTCATATTGAGGGTCAGGACTAGTGCCGTCATCATGGGCTACCCAGTCTCTGTTGGCTAAGCACTCACGCTCCATAACTGTCCCCCTTCTGTTCTCCCATTTGACAAGCAGGTGTCACGTGCCAGCACAATACCGGGACTGGAAACACAGAGAAGGATGAGACAAGCCCTCCGACCCTCACGGGGGTGGTCTAAGGCGGGCTTGAGAACATGCACTTCCCAATTTGAATCCTGGTTCTAACCGTGCTCTAGCTCCATGACCTTGCACGAGGGCCCTTCCTACCCAGCACTCAGTTTCTCCCCGTGAGAAATAGCACAGTAGTGACATTACCTGTGTGCGTACAGGGCTGTGGGAGCTGGCGGCGTATCAGGTGCTTAGCGCAGCCCTGGCTTGGCGCAGGGCACTCACTGCTCAGTGTGTTGGCTGTTAGTAGCGTGGAGTTCGCATTCTCGCAGGGAGAGAGATCATATCATACCCACTAAATATAGTTCAGCAAAGCTCCCTAATGGGGCTCGGAACCAAATGCCGTAAGAGCATGATGAGAAGAGAATTAGGAGTTCATTTATGATAAGTTTTTTTGAGTTTTCTTTGAAGTGGTAATCATGCAGGGAGAGTCTCAAATGAGGAGACCTCTAAGCTGGACCTTGAGGATTGAATTAATGGGGCGGGGGTGGGGGGGAGGGATGTCCAGTGGGCAGGGGCAGGAGTGGCTGGCATGTCCAGGGTCCAGCAAGTGGTGTGGAAAGGACACGGGAGGACAGGTCAGGCCAGGGTCCCACCATCATGAGCCCTAGAGAGTAATGGGATCAAATCTATGTTCTGCAAAAATAACTTGGCTCCTTCCTGGAGGAGGGACTACATCAGAGAGAGACTGGAAAGCAGGGGGCCCGTTATGAAGGGGTCGTGGCAGCCTGAACTGGGGCAGTGACGGTGACACAGCTGGGAGGGACTTGCAGAGAGACTAGAAAGCATAGTGACCGACGGGAGGTGGGGCCCGGAGGAAGCACTCATGGATGACTTCGTCTTCTAGCATGAAATAAGAAACACAGGAAGAGAAGCAAGTTTGGAGAGAAAGATAATGAGCTTAGTGCTATAAATATTAAGTCTGGACTGTCTGCAGGAAGAATATCTAAGGGGAAAGTTTATAATATAATTCTGGATAGACTTGTCCAGGATGGTGAGGAGAAGGGGCAGCAGAGGAAAAGGGAGGAAGTGACACTTTGAAAAACGGGACTTGCATATCTGCACAGCCCAACTGGTTCTATGAAACAGAACCAGAACCGGACAGACACGTCTCTAAAATCACTGCCCGCCCCCCGCCCCCCTGCACTGGTAAACAAGCCTGGTTCACTCGGCACTGTAACACGCCTGTGCATTGGTCTGCACCTTCCTTCCCTCCGTTCAACATACACTAACTAAGCATCTGTTATGTGCGAGGCACCGTTCCAGATTTTGGTGACACAGAAAGGAAAAAGTCAAAACCCTGCCATCAGGGAGTTTATGTTTTAGTGCAGGAGACAGTCAATAAGCAAGTGACCGAATAATATAAAATATAATTTTAAGTAAACACAGTAAGGGAAAATAAAGCCGGCAGGAGGTTAGAAAGTTACCATGGAGGGAGAGGAAGGGGAGCTCTTTGAAATCCAGTGGCTGTGGCTGGGGAAGCCATCTCTGATGAAGCGACATTCCACGTGGAGACCTGCAGTGATGGAGAACATGATGTGAGAATCTGGAGGAAGCATCTTTCAGACACAGGGAAGAGCACACACGAAGGCCTTGAGGCAGGAGCCAGCTCAGGGTGATTGAGAAACAGCAAGGCAGCCAGCTTGCCTGGAAGAGACCAAATAGTCCCAGCGTATCCTGCGACATCTCTGGTACCATTGTTTTGGGTTATCACCTAACACGGTTGTAAAGATTTTCAGGGCTGTATATCCTATCTTCCCAGCTCCATGTAAGCCTCTTGAGGGCGAGGTCTGTGTTTGCATTTTATACTCCCACCGCACCTAGCACAAGCAATGCCTTGCACATAGTAGGTGTTCTTTCTCTAGTTATTTGTCTGTAAGTATAATTCGTGGTGATCTCTAGGCCTCGGCAGTCCCACTCTCAAAAACACTTCTGGGCTAATTCCGGAGGCGGGTCACCACCTGGCGAACCACCGGTGAGCTACGCCCAACACTGTGTGATCAGTCAGAACCTGAAGCTACGTCCAGAGCAACACAGAAAGCCCACAGCCCACGACGCCCCCCCCACCCTCCGCTGTCTGCACACCCGGCGGTGTTACATAGGCTCCAACACCAAAGACTGAAATGCGAAGAAGCTCTTCTGCACATGCTCGGAGGAGCTGCTGGCTTCACCACAGTTCTGCGCTTAAACATTACAATAATATTATTATTATCCCCCAAGGGTGTCGTGGGGATTAATGAGACATTTTCAAATCACTTTGAGCTACTCCACTGGGGGTACTAAATAAGTGGTATGTGTTTCTCCTGAAGTGCCATTTTTGACATTGATTTGTTGTGATGGGCCCTGCCGTCCAGCAGGGCTGGGATTCGCCCACCAACTCCTTCCCTGTAAACAATAGGCTAGCCGTCAGAAGGCGGTGGTTTTCGGTTAAAATAAATACGAAGTGAAGCAAACTGGTCGGCAATCAGAAGCAAATAGGCTGCTGTGTGAAATCTAGCATTTATTAAGCGCTCACAGCGATCAACATAAGAGCTTCACAGTGTGATACAGTACAGCGAACCCTGGCTTTGGAAATGGTCCAAGATTCAGGCCCTGCTCTGCCTCTACCTCACTGTGTGAGCTTGAAGAAATTGCTGAACTTCTCTGGGCCTCAGCTAGCAAGTCAGGGCTGTTCTGTAGAGCTCGTAAGCAGTCTTTCAGGTAAGGGGAATACGTGAAGGGAACGGAAATAGTCATTTCTGAAGGAGAGAGACTTCACAGCAGGGAGAAGCTGGTGATCATCCTCCATTCTGGTCTTCCTTGCCATTGATTAATATTAATTTCAGGACTAATGCCTGCAAATGGGGAGATAAATCACTTGCTAAGCCAGACAGAGAGGTGCATGAAACAGCTGGTCTTTAAAAATAGGTTCTCTGCCTTTCGATGAGCCATCCTTGCAGTAAGCCCTCTCCGCCTTGGCCTTAGATTTAACTGTGTGAGTGATTGATTGCATTGCTTGCCCTAATCCCCAGCTCAGAGACAGTGTTCTAGTTCGGTGCCTGTTTTACACAGTCGTCCACTCGGACCATCTTATGGCATATCCTACTGTCTGCGAGGCCTGGCCCTGACCTGGAGGTGAAGAGCGGAGAAGAACACGCATGCGTATTGCAGAAGAGGCAGAGGTGAAGGCCCTGCAGAGCACCTGAGCAGCACACTGTCCTGGGGGCCCCGGCTTACCTGGCTCCTGGGCTCAGAAACAGGAAACGCTGACACTCCTGAGCAGATAGAAATGCAAAGGATCACTTGCTGAGAAATTCGTTCCTACTACGCGTCAGGCAGGCTGGTCTGCTGCGAGAAATGTAAATTGGGCAAGACCCAGTCTCGGCCCTCCAGCTCCACGAGCCACTCGGACTCCAAGTCCCATCGAAAGCTAAGGTGTGACAGGTGGGGAGGGGGCGCGACAACAGCTCCTCTTTTGTAAATGACTCCAATGCTGCAACAGGAACGGCATCTTGAAGCCTGGGGTTGCCTCTGCGTGGGAGCTGGGAAGACGTCTGGGAATGGGAATTGTGTTCAAAGCGACCACAGCAATGTGGACAACGCGTTCAGGTTCGAAGGGGACGAGTGTAAGGTATCTCCAGGCCAAAGGCAAGCAGCAGGGAAACTAGCTTTGGAACGCATGTTCTCCCAGTTTAACAGCGAGAGCGGGGCAACCCACCCCCCGCCCCGCCCCCCGAAGGCCGGCAGCGCGCAGAAGGTCTAGGTACGCGTCCGGCTCCGTCCCTCCCACCACAGACTTAAGAGGAGATGTGAATTTCGTCATTTCCCTCTAATTTTCCCACCGACAGGAAATCTCACAGTGCTGTGAAGACCAGGCTGCCCTCTGCAAGCCCAGCCAGGACCGTGGTCCTGGATTCTTCCCCACGGCTGGAGTCTAAGCCGTCACAGTTGGTGTGAACTCCGCAGGCCATCAATGACCCGTTTTCTTCGGACTCCGGGTGCGAAACTCACCAGCACCCATTACTCCCTTCAGCTTCTCATCCAAACAGGAGCTGAATTACCTACAGCCCCCCGAGCCTCGAGTTCTTCCACCTCAGGGGGGCTCAGGAGGCTGGGGGTAGACTTGCCTCTTCCCCAGGGCGCCCACCTGGCCTGCCACCCCCCCCCCACCAGGACCCGGCTCCGAATCCAGGGCACATCCCCACCGTCCCTCCCTTCGCCGCCACCAGCTGCCCCCTCGCCCCCGCGGCGCCCGCCTCCCCCGACCCCGGGCCGGCCCAGGTGGAGAGTGCGGGGCGGGCCGGCTGGGCGCTCCCGGGGCCGAGGCCGGCCGAGGCCGGGGGCCCGGGGTTGGAGGGCGGGGGGCGGGGAGCGGTGCAGACGCCGGGGTGCTGGCGGTGCCCGGGTGACTCAGGGCCGCGGACGCGGCGAGGAGGGGCAGGGCGGGCGCGCGCGGCTGGGCGGGGACCCCGAGGGGCCGCGGGGGGCGGGCGGGCGCGCGCCGGGGCGGGGCGGGGGCGGAGGGAACGCGGGGGCGGGCGCAGAGGCGTCTCTGCCGAGGAGCCCGCGGGTCGCGCCACAACCAGGCGAAGCGCGGCGGCCGCGGCAGCAACAGGCGGCGGGCCGGGCTCGCGGGCGGAGGCGGCGCGGGAGCCGGGAGCGCGAGGAGGGGCGCCGGGGCCCGGAGCCGCCGCCCGGTCCCCGCCGCATGGAAGAGCATCGCAGCCTGCTGAGCTCGCCGCCGCCGCCCTCCGCCCGCCCGCGCGCCCACCCTGCCCAGCGCCCGGCCGGCGGCGGCGCCCGCACCCCGGTGAACCCGGGCTCCGCCGAGCGCGCCGCGGGCACCGAGCTGCCGCCCGACATGACCGTGGTGCCGGGGGACCACCTGCTGGAGCCGGAGGCGGCCGGCGGCGGCGGCGGGGACCCGCCCGAGGGCGGCTGCGGCGGCGGCGGCGTTGGCGGCTGCGACCGTGACCGCTACGAGCCGCTGCCGCCCGCGCTGCCGGCCGCCGGGGAGCAGGACTGCTGCGGGGAGCGCGTGGTGATCAACATCTCGGGGCTGCGCTTCGAGACGCAGCTCAAGACCCTCTGCCAGTTCCCCGAGACGCTGCTGGGCGACCCCAAGCGGCGCATGCGGTACTTCGACCCGCTCCGCAACGAGTACTTCTTCGACCGAAACCGGCCCAGCTTCGACGCCATCCTCTACTACTACCAGTCCGGGGGCCGCATCCGCCGGCCGGTCAACGTGCCCATCGACATCTTCTCCGAGGAGATCCGCTTCTACCAGCTGGGCGAGGAGGCCATGGAGAAGTTCCGCGAGGACGAGGGCTTCCTGCGGGAGGAGGAGCGCCCGCTGCCGCGCCGCGACTTCCAGCGCCAGGTGTGGCTGCTCTTCGAGTACCCGGAGAGCTCCGGGCCGGCCCGGGGCATCGCCATCGTGTCCGTGCTCGTCATCCTCGTCTCCATCGTCATCTTCTGCCTGGAGACGCTGCCCGAGTTCCGCGACGAGAAGGGCTACTTCTCGCCGCCGTCCGAGGAGCTGCCGGAGGCGGCGGGCAACCGCACCTCGGGCGCCCGGGCCGGGGCCTCCAGCTTCTCCGACCCCTTCTTCGTGGTGGAGACGCTCTGCATCATCTGGTTCTCGTTCGAGCTGCTGGTGCGGTTCTTCGCCTGCCCCAGCAAAGCCACCTTCTCGCGGAACATCATGAACCTGATCGACATCGTGGCCATCATCCCGTACTTCATCACCCTGGGCACGGAGCTGGCGGAGCGCCAGGGCAACGGGCAGCAGGCCATGTCCCTGGCCATCCTGCGGGTCATCCGGCTGGTGCGGGTCTTCCGCATCTTCAAGCTCTCGCGCCACTCCAAGGGGCTGCAGATCCTGGGGCAGACGCTGAAGGCGTCCATGCGGGAGCTGGGGCTGCTCATCTTCTTCCTCTTCATCGGGGTCATCCTGTTCTCCAGCGCCGTCTACTTCGCCGAGGCGGATGACCCCACTTCGCGGTTCAGCAGCATCCCGGATGCCTTCTGGTGGGCAGTGGTCACCATGACGACCGTCGGCTACGGGGATATGCACCCAGTGACCATAGGGGGCAAGATTGTGGGGTCGCTCTGTGCCATCGCCGGCGTCCTGACCATCGCTCTGCCCGTCCCTGTGATTGTCTCCAACTTCAACTACTTCTACCACCGGGAGACCGAGGGGGAAGAGCAAGCCCAATACATGCACGTGGGGAGCTGCCAGCACCTGTCCCCTTCGGCCGAGGAGCTCCGAAAAACGCGGAGCAACTCGACTCTGAGTAAGTCGGAGTACATGGTGATCGAAGAGGGGGGCATGAACCATAGCGCCTTCCCCCAGACCCCCTTCAAGACGGGCAATAACACGGCCGCCTGCACCACGAACAGTAACCCCAACGCCTGTGTCAACATCAAGAAGATATTCACCGACGTGTAATGTGCTACAAGTGACACGCCGTGCTCCGTATTGTGCGCACTGTGCCCCCTGGTCTGCGTGTGCCCTCGTGCTGTGCATTCCCAGGCCATTCCCGAGGACAGGACGCGCGGAAGCGGAAAGCACACTGCGTTCTCTCCCCGCTGCCGCTTCACACGAGCAGGGGGCTGCGTGCCAAGCGGGCTGCATTCTCTCAGCTCTCTCTTTTTTCTTTCTCTCTCTTCTTCATGCAAACCACCAACTTAAACTTGATTTCTAGTCCACGCCCTATGGGGGGGGGGAACTTGTACATCCTGGGAGGAAATGAAACTAAAGAACAGTTACAGTAACTGTTTAACCTCAGAATTGAACAGCTGTTGCTTTCCTAAGTAATGCAGGCACATAATTTGGATACTTCAATTTGATGGACCTTTTAACATGATTGCATATTTAGTTCAATCACCGACACTGTGGATATGTGGATGAAAAGTCCAATCAAAAAGACGTTTAAACCCACCATAAGTTTATTTGGTTTTTGACTGGAATTTCTATGGTATTTGGACCCCCCTTCCCAGAATGTTAAGGATGTCTACAACTTTGAACAAAGGGAAATGCCCAAGATGCACTGATCTCATTCATTAACTCTTTGGGGCTTGTTAGGCATTTCGAAAGTCTTAGACTAACAGGTTCCTGTGAACTTCTGTGTGTGTGTGTGTGTGTGTGTGTGTGTGCGCGCCAGCCACTAGAAACATGTTTTTCAGTGCTGCTGAGAGAAACAACCACCACCGAATTCCTAGTGCATCTGAAAGATAAACTTCTGCAGTATCACAGGAAGATTAAAGTGGCAGACACTCCTTCCAGTGGAGGTTCCTAATTCGGACCTGACTGATGCAGTTTCCATAGCAACCCATGTTTCCTGGGAAACCCGAAAAAGGTTGTCATGGCATCTCTTGCTCTCTATCCCCGCCCCCTAGCCCCTGCCGTTTCCACAGTAACCTTTCCAGATGGTTCCTACTTACGTGATTTCATAAGGAAAACCACTGTTTGAATAAACCGCACAAATGAAGTCTGAGACTCCAAGGTGGCGAAATGAATCACAAAATGCATATTTTTTTACTACAAAAAATCATTGATCTCATCCTCTAATGACTGAATTAAAAAGGAAAATATCGTCTTTGGAATAGTAGATATACACCACAATCAGGCATAATGTGAATGAAATGCCAGTAATTAGGCAATACTTTCAAAAGATGCTTCTCTGCTGGGTTTTTTTTTCCTCCAAGAAGTTTCCAGCCAACAAGTGAAATTAAAAAGCAAATCTAAAAGTGCTCTGTACATAAGCAAACGAAAGATTCAATCAATGGACCGGAACCCTTACTACAAGGGACCCTCTGGACTTCCTCTTAAAAATAAAAAGATCTGGGTCCCACAGCAAGCACTGTCACCAACGCAACACTCGAAAAGCTAAATAAAATCCAAACCTGAAAAGGATGCTTGTTTTTAACTGAGGGAATTGCAGACAATCAATAAAAAGGAGGGACGGGAAGTAACCAGGTCTTGGGGAACTACCTCCAAGTTTCAGCCCTGCACCGGGGTTGCCAGGAGACAGAATCAGGTGAGCACGGCCTGGGCCCCCCCCCCCCCCCCCCCCCGCCGGGGCGCTTCCCTTTTGTCCAGGGAAGCAGGGAAATGCTGTTTGTGGTTGTAGGTGTGGCTGCAGAGATCTGCAGAACCAGTAGTTGTCTGTTCATTGCCTGCTGGGTGCCCTCTCAGGATCATTTCGAACCCCTTTTCCATGTGGTTGCCATGTTGCTAACTGTCCTTGGTTCCCACTGTTTCTTGCAAAAGGATGGAAAAAAAAAAGGTCTTTGCTCTTCAGAATAGCCTTCCCCCAAACTGAGCTGAAAATGATTCCATTCCTTTCACAAACCCACTTGGCTTCTGAACACCCTGTTTCTCCTTAAAAAGGAATGGGAGACAGAAGCTACTGCCATTACATATTGTCCCGGTGTTAACTTACATAATTATTTGGTAGTATGTGGCAGTACAATTTTTCGAAACTAAAATGGTTAAAGATGCAGTGAAGGGAACACTTTTTTAACGTAAGTAATTTTATAGACGTTATACATTTTCTACAATTATACCTTATCCACAATTAGTTTTTGGTTTTGATTGGTGGTAACTGTTCTATCTCAGAGTAAATGAGAGTAACTCTGTTTTAAAGCTCATGAAGTGTTTTTGGGTAGTCAGAAGCCCCCTTACGCCACTATGTGTGCGTCGGAGACTGTGAAAAATATTGATTAAGACCATAAGAGGTGGAAGAGGAAAGGAATCTATATACCTGGTCATAGAACCACCATCCTCACCTATGGGCTTCGAAATAAAACCCCTTTATTGGATTTCCTTTGCTACTTGTTTGAGTTACTTTAAACATTGATCAAATTTGGAGTATTGTCAAGGACCAGAAATTCTTTTTTTATGACCCATTTGGGTGGTTATATGTTAGACACACTATAGTAAGAACATCGGGAGAAATTTGGTGTCTGCCTTTAAAAGATCTTAACATAGAGATGAACAAAGTGCAGAGACAGTTTTATTCATATTTTTTTAAAGGCTGTAGAAACCTTGATGAGTTCTGTAAGTTATTCATGGTTGTGCCATAATTTTTGGAACTGTGTGGGTGTGAAATAACGAGAATAAAAAAGAGACCTCTTTTTTTTTAATCTGGAAAAATATGAGCCTTAACTTTGGGGTAGTATAATTGCTTCTAGTCGCCATATTGGTAGCTTCTTAAAGGTTACAGGTTCTGTGTTTTGACAGAGTTTTAGATGCACTTGCCTAGCCCCAAATGTAGCATCGTGTACGTATTTAATGTGCATCTGATGAGGGAATGTCTATTAACTTACATTAATGTTATTTTCAGGCTCTTAATGAAGTAGTTTAATGCATAAGCCTTGCAGTCGTATTGCCAGGGTTTGAATCCTGACTGTGCTGTTTGACCTTGAGCAAATTGCTAAACCTCTCTGTGCCTCAATTTCCTTATTTGTAAAATGAGGATGATAAATAACACCTCCCGGGGTCAATGTGGAAGTTAAATATTAATACAGGTGTAGCCCTTAAAAAAAGGTAATGCGTGATAAGCAGCAGAGATTTTGCTGAGAGATTACATTATTGTGTTCTATCCTTTGCTAAAAGATTACATTATTGCGTTGTATTCTTTGCTAGGAGATTACATCATTGCTGTGGTCATTATTCACATGCATTGTTTAATTAACACTGGGCTTTGTGAAGGATATGAAACCCATAAATAGTCAGTGTCTTCCAGTTTACTTTCTATGTAACAATAATAATTGCCACTTATTAAGGTCCAACCCTGTCCTTGACACTTTGCAACTCTGCAAGTTAAGGGGGGATTAACCCCATGTTAAGGTGGTAAAAACAGATGGTTAATGGTTAAATGATTTCCCTGAGACTTCATGGCTAGCCAGGTCATTTTGGACCCCAAAACCGCCTGTGCCTTTTATTGGCAACTTGAAGGAGATTGAGGAAAGAAATTTCTTATGCTCTTGGGTTTGACTGCAGCCCATGTTACTAATTAATGAATTCCTGTAAGGGGCATAGCTCCAGAAACCTATTTCATTCGGTATTCTGAAAATTAACCCTTGTCTCATCATCAGGTATTTTTAAACCATAGGAATCAAATATAAGTCATCTAAATTCGTGAAAGGATGAGCTTTTCCAGTAAGAAAAGATTATTTTCTTATATGGTTGATTTGTCTGGACTTAATATTATGCTTAGAAAGTGTAAGGAGTCAGCAGTGGTGACACCTGCTAGGACCATGGATAGTTTTCTGTCTGGAGGTTCATTTCCTATTTCCACGTGTGTTCATCTACAGGGAATGATAGTATTATGCAAATTGTTGTTTTTCCACCTCCTTACACTTTGCTTAGGTTACTAGAGATCCGTGCCAGACAGCGGTGTAAACATTTTGACCCCCCTCTCATCAGAAGGGAGAAATCCCTTAGAACAAAAGGGTGGAAAGCAGGATTGCCGGTTCATTGAAATTTGTGACTCTATTGCTTTATTAGAGCAGCTGTCCTCAGGAAAACATTGGGATATAATTTCGTTCCACAGAATAGCTGGGGCCCCTTCCCTAAGGTCCAAAAAAATCCAATTTAGCAAAACGAGAATGGATAGTGACTGGGGCTTAGAGAAAAATGCTAATGAGTCTAAGCCTGCACAGGCCAGATAGCTTTGCCAAACCACAGGCTTCACTGTTGAGCCCAGCTGCACGCCTTGGATGTTGGAAGGTGCACACGTGTGTGACTGCACAAGGGATTTGTGGGGGGAGGGGTGGCTGGATGTGTGCACGTCCATCACCACCCCAGGGGGAAAAAGTCTCTGTACCCTACAGCTGGTGAATCTAGAGAGAAAAATAGCATCATTATTAGTTTCTTTCTTTCATGGTGTTAACGAAACTTGCACGCCCACCAAAGCCGGTGACATCATCACACACAGCTACACATCAAAGGGATGTGTTATCTCAGTTATTTCTAGGCTTGGAAATTTTAAAGGCACAGTATGAAGAAATTTAAAGTTAGAGTTTGTTGACATAAGACATGGTCTTTACCTCTTTGGCATATAACACACTCAAGTTACTGCTTCGCTGATAGAATGGGAAGTCAGTATGTGTGACATATACCACTGTTCTATTCCGTGGAGAATCATAACTGTAATTCACGGACTTCTATGTGTTTAAAATTTCAGCGTTTTCTGCAGCACCCTCCAAGTCCTCCCCACCTCTCAGTGTGCATGAAAGTGATAACCCCTCCCACTGAGAAGTGCAAAGGGGCACACATGCCCCCCCCACCCACCCAGTTTGCAGACTTAGGAAGTGCTGTGAGACAGAGGTGAGGAGCGGAAGTGAGTGGGAGCGGAGCATGGGGCCTGGCTGGTGAGCGTGGGCTGCTTCTGGCTGTTTTGTATTTAGCCTTTTCAACTAAGGGGCATAAAACCGTTGCTTTTGTTCAACTAAGTTCCTCTGTTTTGTTCAGCAGTTTTATGTGTGTGAATGAAATTGCTTGTTGTTTGTACTCGGCAGAGGGTGGCTGATGACCTTTGAGAGCGGGCAGATCAGAGGAGGCAGGGAGAGGAGAGGGGAAACCACGCAGGGCCCCAGCCTTCCTATTGTGACTCAGCTTCAAACCTCTTGTCAGAAAGTGGCCAGTGCTATGGAGTCTCTACTAGTATTCTTTATATGCTCACACTCGCCCTGAGGTGTAATGTAAATGATTCAGACAGGTTAGAAAGTTTTCAAATCTTTATCATCGCTTTTGATGATAACCGTAGACTAATTTTGTCCTTGAAATGGTCAAGAAGAAACGTTTTTATGGTTTTCTCTCTCCCTCTCTCTCTTCCTCCTTCCCCGCCCTCCCCGGATGTGTTTTGTCCCTGCATCTCAAATTTTGCACCATTAACCATCAAATGCATTCACGAGGCGATCTGGGAAAGAGGCTGCATCCTTTTCTCGGGAGCCACTTTATTAGCGTGGCATCCTAAATGGTGCAGAGGAGGAACTCCGGCCCAGAAAGTAAATCCTGGGGTTCTTCAGCTGGTTCGGAAGGTAGCACTTAAGTGAATAGCAAATGACGTTTCGTCACATCTGAAGAATGGTGTGCACGCTGGGCCCTGAGAGTGCAGGCGTGGGGGCTCCCCCCCCCATTGTGGTGGTGGGAAGTGGAGAGAAGCTGTTTCTGGCCCCGGGCGCCCCAGCCTCGCCCTCACTGGTACTGCGCACAGAGGCGCTCGGGAATCTGTTGAGAAACCCACCACCGTTTTTGAAGGAAACGTTCATGTACCCATGTGTTACATGTCCACCAGCACGGCGCGGTCCCGTGGTTTTTCTTCACGTTTGGTTTAAACTGCTGTTCTTTAGGCCGATTCTCTCTGACTCCCAAGGTTCTTCTCTTCGTGCGTTTAAACATCTTCCTTAAATTAAGACCGATGATTTCACTCGGAGGACAAGCCCTGCTGGAGTCTGTTCTCTACAGAACAGCCAGAGTCATCGTCCTGAAACATTTGTCAGATCCTGTCCCTTCTATGTGGCAAGACCCTCACCTGGCTCCCCAGCTCACACACAGTGCGACGAACGGCAGGGCTTCCTGAGGCTGCGGGCCCTGCCTCGTCAAGCCCTCTTCCCCTTCCGACCTCACTTCTGACTCTTGTCCCGTTCGAGCCACGCTGGCCTCCCTTTCTCCCTCAAATATGCCAGGCTGGCTGCACCTGCGGCCCCTGTACTTTGTCCCCCTGCCTGAGTGCCGCTGTACCCCTGATGTCCTCATGGCTCACTCCATCACCTCCTAAGAGGTCACAGGCTCGTGACACCTTCCCTAGCAACTCTGTTTAAAGCTGCAGCCCCACAGCACTCCCTAGGTCCCTTCTCTGCTTTATTTACTCATCTGACACATTAGACATTTGACTTCCTTTGTTTATTTCCCATCTTCCTTTCCCTTCCGCGAGGACAAAGATTTCTGTCTTATTCTTGGTACCACATCCCTCAGGACCTGGAACATTACCTGGAATAAAGTTGGTGCTTAGTTAAGTGTGTGTTCATGGGGCGGGAGAGAGGAGGGGATTGGCGCTCCGATCCGAGCGCTTTCAGGCTGCAGAAGAATCGGCGTGGCGTGCGTCTGTGCTTCCGGGTGTCTGTGCGAGGTCCCTGCTCCCCACGCTGCTCTTTCGGGTAAAGTTCCCTGCAGGAACTGATTCACTGGGGGAGGCTTCCATTTGGTAAACGTGCCAGAAGATTTTCCACACGAAGCACGACCCAATCTTATAACAATTCCTTGATATAAATCATTTAAATATAACATAATGTAAGATACCACTTCTACTCGCCATGGGTCCCTGGACATTAGAATGCTTCAGAGACTGTGTTTCCTACCTCGTAGCTAACAGAACGCTGTTTGTAAATGATTCTCAATGTATTGACCAGTTGGGTCAAGTAGTATTGCCAGAATCAGCACAAACAACTGTATCTCGTGGACTCCCCCATCTAGCAGACATTCTAAGAAACTTCCCAGTAGTTCAGTCCTAGTTTCAGTTACAGGTGCGCCCTTCAATACCCCTGGGGTCTGCATTACCGCAGACTCTGGTTGAATAAGGCATGAGAGATTGCATCAGCGAACCACCTTAAAGATCTGCGTTACGGTAGCTGTGGCCTTGCTGGATAAAATGATTTCTTGTACAAAATCATCTGATTTTAAATGTACTTGTCAAGTTGGATGGTAGGATTACAGACATCAGCTGTTTTGGGGAGTGCCTCTTTCATACATGAAGGAAGACGGGGACATAGAATCCGTGAGAAATAAGAGCAGATTCTTAGAGTGACTGGTCATGGCAAAACTTAGGCCATTTCTAAATAAAATGGGTGAGAGACACCAGTAGCCTATGTTGATATCGGGAAATTCCTGGCAGCTTGGAAAAACCAACCTGGGTCGTGAGGACTCTGTGAAAACCAGTGGAAGTCCTGATACTGACGAGTATGCAGATGGTGTCATGATTTTAGGTCACGTAGCAACGGACGGGCTGTCCTCTGCAGTGGGGGCTGGGGGCTCTCCTGATAGGGAGAAAGGACCTTTCTCCGCTTCGCCTTCTGAATTTCCTCCTTTCCCTGGATTTCTCGGCAGCAGACCAGAGGCTGACCTGGCTCTTGCCTCTGAACATCTAAGTGCCACAACTTCCCAAATTTGTCACTAAATGAAAGAAAATGAATGTATGTGCTTGACATCACAGAGGTAGACCAGCAGAAGTGAGACGGTCTTCTCCGTCACTTCGGACAGTTAGGCCCAGGTAGGACAGAGGTCACCTCTCTCTCCTGAGGACACGTTGCTGGGACACTTTTTAAAGAAATGGTACGCCATAGAGAATTGAAATGAATAATTTTTGTTTATTATTTTTGTTTTTTTTTCTGTGCTCACTTCGGCAGTACACATAGTAAAATATTTTTTGGACTCGGTTGAGGAATTCTAACTTGGTTTTTTTTTTAAACTACACTTGGCTTTTATGGGATTCTCTATTATAACCTGGTCTAGGAAAGGTATTAAATAATGAAGAGGGAGCCTCACCGCCGTTACATTTTCTGTTGACCTCATGTATGACTGAGGACAAAAAATATCAGGTATCTACTACTACGTTATTTTTATAAGAAATTACAGTAAAAACCAGGTGAAACAAGAGTGACTGTCTGTCAGATCCCAAAATGCAGTGAGCAAGTAAAAACCACGGAGAGAAATCCTGCCCCCAGTAAGCACCATGCTTGAATTGCCTTATACCTAGATTTGGTAAATCTTTACCTGCAACTATTTAAAACTGTTTACAAAAGGTCAATTGATTTTCCTGGGTAACTATGTGAATTGAAGGTGTTTATTATTAGTAGAACTAAATACTGCTAAAGTAGTATCGACTGCACCTCACAGTTCATTTCCCCATGACTTTCCAGATCGTTGACAAAGCCCACATCTTACACATTACCAGTTTTAATGACTGAGTTGAAACTTTTTTTGCTTGCCCAGCGTACACAGTATCCAAGAGGCCAATTGGAGCATTATATAGAACTGAGTAAGACGTCTCTCTAGTCCTTGGGGCTAATTCATGACTATTCAGTTGGCAGAATTTGTAGGCCATGCTGGTGTGCAGCAACTGTACGGTATTTAATAGGCATCAAAGTGTCGACACAGAAAACAAAGTTCCTGTAAAACTCTGTCATGGAATGGTTCAGCCCTCCGCTCACCACCGAATACAAGTGGGAAAGGCTAAGGATCACGCAGGCTGGCTTTCTGTACCTCTTCCATTTCGGCCTGGTGGGAGGGATTAATTTCTTCTTCACAAACTTGATAATTCTAGAAATCTGACTGTTCTTATCTTCTTGATTTATATTTTAGAACATTTATTGAGCCACATCTCTTCCATTATACATCTGCATTTTCTATGACACTTCCTTTCTCTCTCTCATTGTAGAGTTGATTTGGATACTTAAGCAGTATCCTTAAGCTTCTTCCCAGCCCTTCAACCCATTCCTGAGCCACAAATGGAACCATTACGATTACTGTCCAGCTATCCCATTTTTTTTCTGTTTTTATTAAAATTGCGACCCCCTCCACCCTCCTCTTTTAATAAGCCCAAGGGTGTCGGGACAGGTCCTGATAGGTGAGGTTTTGAAAAGGCCCTCTTTCCACAGAAAGGATGTCACAAGAGCAAGACCAGAACGGCTGCGCAGAATCATCCCAAGACAACCAAAGCTGCAGCAGCCCTGAGCATAAGCTAGGCGCTCAGGACATAAAATCGTTCACGTTCCTTGTAATTTCTTGTAATTAGTAGTCATTAATAGCTTTTAGACCATTATCATTTTCAAACTCTCATAGTGAAAATTAAATGTACTGTTATGCAGAACATACTCTTGCTTTCGCAACAAAGATTAGCGGTAAGAACTCCCGTGGAGGATGACCACGTGTACTCCAGGTGAAGAAGGGAAACTTTCTGTGAGCTGGTTGTCCAGCGCACGGCAGACGTACACCGTTCAGGTCAGTGAGTGAGCGATTCTTCCGTAGATAGCAACACTCAGGTTCCAGGTCACCGTGGTCAGGCAGTCCCCACGGGTCTGGGACACCTGCTAAAACCAGGCGGACGTGTGCAGAACAGTCTTCTCTAAGTATTACGATGGATAATATTTATATATTGAAAACTGGAGCTGGACTTAGCATTTCCTATTTTTGTCTGTATAAGTGTTCTTTAAATATCACATGGTTAGTACATCTCTAGAATATGTAAATCTAATTTTTATCCATTTACTCTTTCAACATATGTTCACTGAGACGTTCTATGGGCCACACTCTGTGCGAAGTGATAGGGATTCATTCATTCAACACATAAAGTGCCGACTGTGGGCCAGGCACCATCCTAGAACCTGGAGGTAGCAATGCACAGGCCGTTATGCCACCTTGTGCCATTTTTAAGAACGACTTAACCGTCAGCATTTCTAAAAAAAAATTTTATGGTAGCTGAGAGAGGAGAGCGCCAAACCTTGAACTTTTAGTTCTTTGTTCTCTACAGACCTTGGTCAAGTGGTTATTGTTGTCTTCATTTGCGATTTCTTCAAGTGGTGCATAACTGCAGAGCCCATATTTTAAAGGAGGAGCAGATTGTAGGGTTATTTGCAGTGACAAGATAAACCAGAGGGAGGACATCCCTAGCATGTAGAGTATGGTCCTCACAGTCCTCATTTTGAGAGTCTCTTCCCCCCCCCCATAACATTGAGAAAAATTAATTAAAACATACGTTTTTTTAAGAAACAGCCTGGCTGGTGTAGCTCAGTGGATTGAGCGCGGGCTGGGAACCAAGCGGTCCCGGTTCGATTCCCAGTCAGGGCACATGCCTGGGTTGCAGGCCAGGTCCCCGGTGAGGGCCATGTGATAGGCAACCATACATTGCTCTTTCTCTCTCCCTCCTCCTCTCTCTGAAAATAAATAAATAAAATCTTTAAAAAAAATAAATTAAAAAAAAAAAAGAAACAGTAGGCACTCAAATCTTTCATATGGCTTTAAAGAAGAAGCTAAATCTTCCTATTCTAAAAGCAGTCATATTGGTTTGGACTCCATTTGGAGGTCATTACTAATGGGGGGGCAAGTTCATAGTTTCAGAATACTCTGAAACTTATTCTAACTTATAAATAAAAAGCATTCAATAATGTGGTTCATAAGTTTAGAAAATTAAATTGCTTGAACTTTTCAAGGTAACAGTTAAAAAAAACACAAAGTTTTAAAAAGTGTGAGGGATATCCCTGGCCAGTGTGGCTCGATTGGGCATCATCCCACAAACTGAAAGGTTACTGGTTCAATTCCCCATCAGGGCACATGCCTGGGTTGCGGGTTCAGTCCCCACTTGGGGCACCTACAGAAAGCAGCTGATTGATATTTCTCTCTCACATTGATGCTTCTCTCCCTCTCTCTAAAGTATAGTAGATAGAATATTTCATATTGGCGTAAGGTCTCTAATTTTTAAAACAGTGAATAAACAGTAAATTACTGTGTTTACTCTGTCCAACAGGTACCTGAAGAGCCCCACGTAGAGAAAGGCCGAGCTGCCCTGACCAGTAGGACGCTCACTTTCTCGCTGCCTAGCACAAGGATGCTGCCGTGGGTCCATCGTGACGGGGGCGGGCCGTCTGCCAGCGTCTTTTGTTTCAGTTGACATTCAATAATGTGTCTCTAACAAATGCTTTCTGTAAAGGAAACAGCTCTGAAGATTTTCTTCAAGGTGTATGCACCATAAAAGATATTCATCAAGAGACCAAGAACGTTAAAACTATGAGGGTAGCATTTCAGCCTTTTGACATTTTGATGAAACCCAATGATCCAAAAACGAATCTGTATTGCTGAGAAAGAAAACCTACACGTTGGTTTCCTACGAGCCCTCTACCGCTGTCCTTCTTTCAGCTGAGCGCCGGCTCCGTCGCATCACGAGACGCGTTCACGTTACCGTCTGTGTTCTGGGTTGTGCGTGACTTTATTTATGGAGCTGTGTTTTGTACCAAAGGCTCTCCTACATAGATTAGCACGTTTACACGTGAATAAGTGAAGTCTACACTGTGCCCAGGTGAACGATCGGGAAGACAGACTTGCCTAAAAGAAATGTGCCTTGCTTGACTAAGCAATCTTTTATTTTTTCATTAAAAATGATAGATTTGCCAATTGATCTTGTAGGCAGGTGTTAGCTGAGTTCAACTTAAAAAAAGGTTATGAGTGTTTACGATATGTTTAAGTTGTCTTTCTTAACTAAAATGTAACATCGAGTTACGCTTTCTAACAGTTTATATATAATAGACTCATTCAGTTCAGTTCTCATTCCGTGTTCAGTGAGGCGAGACAAAGCACATTCTTAAAGACAGGTACAGTATTTCATCTAATGTTTGTAGAATTTCTGTGAAAATTATATTGGGAAAAGGTTTCTTGATTCATTTTCTATTTTTATATTCTTTTAGAAAGGAAAGTTTTTTTTTTTTAATACACAAAGCAGTTTCAGTTGGGGAAGAGATTGAGGAGGCTGTGAAGGTGATGTCCCATTTGGGGACATTTCACTACTGTGCCATTACTAATGTCCAGACTGTGACATTTCAGCAGAATGGTAGCTATTTGTATGTTGTTTAATAAGCCTTATGGAAAGTCAAACTGTGAACCTTTAGTGTAAAGAAGACTTTTTCTCATGTCCATATTTTATTTTCAAAATATGCCCGAGCAAATGCATAAACAACCGGTCTCCTTTATGCAGATGCACAGCAATGCTGGCTTGCAATAAGAGCACTTGCGGAATTTTAATTACTATACAAATGTTGTGGTAGCAAAGCCAAGATCGTAATACTTTTTGATGCCCTGTGGAAGGAAACACAGGGGATGAGTTAATATATAAGAATCAGTTACTGACACAAACGTACATCTCCCAGCAGTAAAACGGATGAATCGGAGAGACAATCCAGGTCACTTCCTTTGGAGGCAAGGTCTACATTGAGTTTTACACAATTTGCTGGTAATTTCTCTGTGTTCAAAACTAGGAGACCAGGTCACTCCAGGAAAAAGGGAAGCCAAAGAGGGGTAACCATCTCTGATGTGAGCCGTGTGAATCTCCAATCTGGGCGATTTGTAACTAAAGTAAAACTGTAGCTGCTGCCACGCTTTTCTTCTGCGTTAGCCCATGTAGCAGAGACACTGGCCCAGAGAACCGTCTGTCCCTCGCAGCCACTGGGGTCCTCATAACAGACAGTCAACAGGGAAGTGATTCACGTTAGCTATCAGGTTATTGACACACATCAATCACCTGTCCTACGGGGAGTTCTTGGACATGCAGATTTTTAGTAAGGATCTGTAGGCGTTACAGAAATCAGCACCAACACTACCTTCGTACAACACCAATGACAACTTCAAGCATGACAGTATATTTAGTATCATTTCTGCATTATTAATACAGCCTACAGTTTCAACTGAAGACAAAACCGGGACTTTTGCTATAAAAGCACAGAACGGTACCAGGTGAATAAGCTGCCATATCCGATAGGATTCACTGAATGGGTAGTAAGAATAGTATCAGTCTAGATATGAGGAGACCAGAATTCTCATCCACATCCCACCCATGGGACCCTGGGGCAGCCGCGTACGTCTCCTGCTTTGCCTAGTGGGTGTGCTGGCTTAAATAACCCCGAAGCCCTTGTCTAGCCTGCAGATCCTCATTACGCTCGTTCGAAAAGGCTTTGAATACTTACGTGCTCAGATTCTCTGACCTATTTCTGAAGGAGAGAGACAATGGCAATCAGACTTGGCCTTGAAAGTGTCATCTCATTCTTCAGACTGATGGTGAGAAGAGGAAATAGGATTTTTTCTTCTCCTGTCAGAATTGCCACGGGTCTGTAATGAGATCGTGAAAAAGTGGACCGCCCTGTAGAATAGGAACAGGTGAATGAGACCGCTGGGAAGGAGGGGAGGTTACCTGTTCCACTTCATTAAATGTGAAGCTGGCTGAAACTGTATGTGGGATGCAAGAACAGGACCGGAGCTCTAGTGCACATGCAGCGTGGTCATCCTGGGCACAGGGGCAGGTGAGGAGAGGCTGGAGGGGTAGGCGTCGTTGGCTTAAGGTCTCTTGACTTTTTGCACATGAAGCAGTTTGGTATGAAGCACACATCTGCCACTAATTCTTCTGGGCCCTAGGAAAGCCCCCTCTCTGAGGCCCGGTTTCCTTATCTGTACAGTGAAGACTTTCTGTTTAGTCATCGGGAAGTTTCTGTACCTCTTTGAAAATTCTGAACATGTTCAGGTGGTGAGAACACATGCGTACAGGCGACCATCACTGAATGCCACCATCTCCCCTCACGTGACCGAACAGACTGCAAGCCAGATGTTCCCCTTTCCAATATTGCCAGCTGACCTCAGCAAGACGTCAAAAAATGGGAACCTCACTTTTCATTTTGACTATGGTTTATCATGATTGAGCCCTTCATCTGTGAATGTTAATTATCTAAGCAAAATGTGCATTCAAATGAACCTTCTGTTAACACTTTTGTAATAAACACTTAGCAAGTCAGAATTAGATACGGGATGCCCACCGATAACCTGTGGCTGGTTGTAAGGTACATTTCTGTCATGGTACAAAGTCAATGCCCTTTTGGTCCCGGAAGCAATGGCTACAATTTAAAATAATATTCACAAATTTTGCCAATTTTTGTGAATACAAATGAGGCCCGATGGAGCCATATTACAATTAATTTTGCTCAGGAGAGGGAAACCAAATTCAGGGAAAGCCCAAATGCTTCTGTTTGGCTTCAGTGGCTGGTTGGGAAAAGAAGGGATGTAGGTTTTGTACCACATAGACAAGAGATCATTATACCCCTCGGAAAACGACAGTATATTCTGGCTGCTGGTTTTATGGAAGAGATTGGAATAGAAAGGTGTTGAATTATGGACACTGAGGAAATTGGTAATAAAATGATAACAGTCCATTTGAATAATACAGAAGTACTTTGTCACACTGAGGTGGTTTGTCCAGTTTAGTCTTACATCCTCCCATTCAGAGAAGGGGGCCGTTCTTCAGGGCCTCATGCAGGACAGGAAGTGCATATTTTGACTGGTGGAGCAATTCATTAAACCATTTCCGCTGGTCATTTCGGTTTTGTGACTGAATTTTCCCTTTAGGCATAATTGAATCTCTTGTGTATCCATGTTAGTGACCTTGTGAGATGTAATTTTCCCCGTTTTTTTTAAGTTGATGAACTTCACTACGTGGTCATTCTAGCCTTCGGTGTTACACCGCATCTTCCAACAACGTGTGAACGGACCACACGGAGCGAAACCATATTAGTGTCGCTTTTGGTCAATTGTTTCCACGGTGTGGTCTCTCAGTGCTGGGCTTGGGTGGGAGCTGCAGTATTTAGTGGACTTAAAACTGTCCAAGTGCTTTTCCTAAATGCCATAAAAGTGTAGGATTATCAACCAAATAGGAATATGCTCTTTTTAATTTTCAATCTTAAGGTAACTGTAGAGACCATTTTTAGAACTGCCTCATAAAATGGTATCATTTTCATTTAAAAGTTTCTACGTATATCTACAAGGGAAAGCAAACAGAGGGTATCATATTTCTATGGAATACGCTCCATGCAGTAAAAATCCATGTTTGAAATCTTATACAAATAGTAATCATGCAGATGTCAAAATAACAAACACGCTTCAGTGTTTTCATGGCGATGTCTAACATTTATTTTCTCATACTTTGCAAAGAAGGTTTAATATTTTGTTTTTACACATTTTATTTAATCTTTAAAGTATCTATTTGAAATTATGAGACCATCTGAAGTTTAGAGATTAAACAGCCAAGGTCTTTAGAAAGATCAAGTGACTTTCCCAAGGTGGTACAGCCAACGAGTGGCTCTGAGTCTCGTGTACTTGACACCGATCACCTTCTGTCATTTCTTCCCTATCACTGCCATGTTCTTTACCTCAGCTTAATTCCATATACACTTTGGGACATTTCAGGTTTTATCTACAGGGCAAGGTTGCTGTTAACGTCAGGGCTTGTTAGATCCTTCCAAAATACCGTCCTTCCGCAGGGTGATAACCTGACATTTCCCATCGGATGACACCCGGTACTCAGCCCACACCCTGACCACGGGCGCTCAGTCCTGGTGATGTCAGAATGCTGGACTGAGAAAACGGGCTTCTCCACTCATCTTCTGATTTCCTTTTGTAAAAACGCATCTCAATGAGTGACTGTGGGACCGCCGAAAGAAGCAACCGTCCTGATTCGGAGGCAGCGCACAGTCGACCCACTGGAAGAACGCGTTTCTCCGCCCATTGCTCTCCATCACATGGCCTGGAGGATGAGGGAGGACAGGGGAGGCGGGGTGGGCAGGAAAACTGTCTTCGCTTTAAAGAAAATTCATTCAAAAGAAGTGGCTGTCGAGTATTAGGTAACAGTATTAACATTTGGCCAATAGTTCAATTACCAGTAAAAGTTTTATCTACATAGTTTTTAATCCACTTAGGCATTTCCCAGATAAAATTGAAATCTGTTGGCTGCTGCGTAGGAATGTGGAGCGCGTTCGTGTTCATCCATGACGTAACGCTGCACTTGTATTCTCATTTCCAATCATCGCGGAGACACTGCCGCGGCTTTCCCTGGTCCATCAGCCGTTTGCGATGCGGTCTGGCCTCCGTGGCAGCCACGCGTGGGACTGTGGCCATGCAAACGGGACCGATGCTGTGTCATATCAGGATTTAACGTTTTCTAACCTCGCGTTTATTTCGCTCTCATCAAGCAGATAAGTCAAACAAGGCTCCTTTTGTAGGGAATGAATAAGGACCGTTCTTGAACAATGAGATCATACCCAATGTTGAAATTCTGAATGAAGTGTAAAATAATCGAACACATTTTATACCTGCTTCTATTGTGTCTTCTTTTGACCTTGAAGTTTTTAATTTATCCTGTATTAATGTAAAGCTAAAATAAGCTCTTAACGCCATGTTCTCTCCTGTTCTTGTCGTGCTAATTGTGGGCCTTCTGTTAAGTAAATGTCAGCAAATACCTGTGGGTTGATTATGTGGTATTTTCATCTGATCCATTTTTTAAATTTGCCGTTGGGTTTACAGTGTTTTCGTTGCAGATGTTATGTGCAGAATTCAATAAAATGCCAGTAAAAGTCTTGTTACTCATCATAATTAGTCCCAAATTCTTTTATTTCTTTCCCTCCTCTTTCTCTCTCTCCCCCTCCCTCCCTTTTTTCTTTCTTTCTTCCTTTCTTCCTTCCTCTTGTTCTGATTTTGCAGAAGAGGAGACATCAAAAGCCAGGCAGTTGTCAGCAGCTGAAGCATCGGCCACCTCCAGACCCACTCCGCAGACTGTCACGTGCCCCCTCACGTGACCGTGGGGAGACCGCCGTGCATTACCCTTAATGAGTCCTTTGGATGCCTCCGCTGCCTAGGTTTCTTCCCTCACTCCCTACCACACCTTGCTGAGAGCCCAGAAAAGCCTCAAGGAAGAAACCCTTATTTGTCATAAGTCTGTGCCCTCATACTTGTGCCAGTTATATGAGAAAACTGTGGCGAGGCAAATATACATTATTTCACCCAAAGTATGAATTGAGCATTGATTGTGTGTGCCGCCCTGTATAAAGAGAGCCCTGTGAGCAGATAAAGGCAACCCGGCAGTGGGAGGACTCAGGGTCCAGCCGGTGATGTATTTATACTCCTGAGCTTGCAGGTTAGGATCCTCATCATGTAGACTTAGTCCAAAGTTACATAAGAACACTTTGTTTTCCACATGTGGTCTCTACCTATCTTCAATGCTTTCGCACCACGATAGACTCTGATTTCTTCCAATCAGCCTTTATATACCCACTGTTCTTATTGGGGGCTTCGCAGTGTTGACCCCGAGCCTTTTTCCTACTAGCAGCTAGTTACTCCAATGCGTCCGGGCTTTGGAATGTCAACAAAGGCCACACCACCAAAACAGAGGCCCTCTTGTTTCTATCTGGGGTTTTACTTTATCTTTAAAAAAAAAAAAAAAAAGTACGGAGTTGGGCTGCTTTATCCGTGTAGGAATTAGCTATTAGAGAAAAGAACAAACGTGTTTTTCCAAGCTTCCCGTTGAAAGAAGAAATCACTGTGTTTAAGCTTTCTGGCCCTGCGACGTTGCTGGTGGATTCCGTGAGCCATAATTTGCATTTCATTTTAAGGAACCATATCTTTAAGTCCTTTGAAATATTTACAGAGTGAATTAAGCAACACAGTTGGTATCCAAGGCATTCGAGACATCCTCTTTGAACCTCGCTTCCTTCACAGAGAACTCGCGCTTCCCCGCTGGACCTCGGCAGAAACAAATCGGTGGGTGAGGGCTGTCGTGTGTCTCCGAGGGGGCAGAGCCTGGCCAGTCCTCTGTGCGTTTCCTTTTAAATTATAACCTTTTTCAATGTTGTGCTTTTCTCTCCCACAGGTCCACTAATCATGTACTTATTCGTTCCATCCATCACAGCCCACATAGGTTACACGGTGGTTTTTTTATTAACCCTTTGTTCATTCCAAACACCCCCTGAAAACGTGAGTCATGGGGGAGCAGAAGAAAGCCAAAAGAAGAACAGAATCCTCCAGGGACTGTTCCTTCAGATGTAAGGTCAGTGAAGTCCCTGTTTTGGAAATGCAGCCACAAGAGAAGGAGCAAAGCAAATGACCCAGAAATCTGATTTCAAAACACGCAACTGACAAGGAAATGAGTTGGCCCGGCCCAGTCCCGCGCGCGTCTGGTCCAATTTGGCCTAATGACTGCTTCTGGGTGAAGAGAAAGGACGCAAATTGACTCAGAGGCACCACCTCGTTAACTTCGACAGTGTCGGAGGGAGGAGGATGCCAGGTATTACCAGGCTGATTTATATCCATTACGACAGCCATGAAAACAAACCATTATTTCTACATCCCCGGAGTCTCCAAGCCATCAGATATCGCAGGATGAAAGTTGTCCTACCGGAAACGTGGGGGATGGGCCAGGGCAGGACAAGCATGCCTGATGTCCTCGGTTCCGTTTGTAGAGAAGCTGAGGGAGCTCTGCAGAGGAAAATGCTGTGCTGTCTTCTGCTCTGTGGCGATGGGAATGGAAATAATTAGGAGAGAAGGGGGACGTGGACTTCACAATGTGGGTGCAAATTTTTGCGGCAGAGTTCATTTTTGTCTTATAGTTTCTGGAGGCAGTTTGGGAAGCTGATTAAACTATCTGTGTCCTCGTCTTGAGAATGTAATGAGCTCTTGATTGGGACATGCTTCCCCCTCCGGGGATGTGGTATGCCAGCGGGAATGCCCTCTCCTTCAGGCCAAGCTCTCAGTGCATGCAGTAGCCCAGAGGGAAACTGGCGGACACCGCTCCAGGGCTGCGCGGAACACGAACGTCTAGTTAGACAGCTCCCCAGAGGCGCTGCACAGGCGACCCACATTCCCAGGGTGCCTGGGCTGTACATGAGTGGGGCCTTCCAGCTGAACTGTGCTCTACAACATTTATAATACTTTAAGTATATAGAGAATGAAAAGCAATCTGTGACCTATCAAATGATCAGAGGAGCTAATACCACACACTTTTCACAAATGAAGACCCTGGGTGCATTGTTACGCGCTTTGTCTAAGGTCGACGTGGGCAGTCAATTTCAGGGAATGACTAGAATACAAAGTTCTCGGATTCCTGATCCGAGGTTCTTTCTGCACAGCTGCGTCCCCCACCCCGCAGCACCCCTGCTGTTTCAAATGCTGGCTTCCCTAAGAAGTGAGGCGACTGAAGGAGTTAGCAGCAGGGTGTCTGGAAGAAGCACAGAAAACAGGCCTTCCCACTGTGTTCGTCCCACACCACGGCCAAGGTGGCAGGCCCAGCCTTGCCCAGCACAACCTCAAGACCCAGCCCCCTCACCTTAAAGTAAAACCCCCAAAGAAATGGGGGTCTATTCATTAGTCAAAAAATATTTACTGAGTACCTCTTACATGCCATATCTCCTTCTCTTTCAGTGACGAAGTCCCAAATCTAAAGCTCTGGTCCATCCTGTTCAAGCTCCTCCCAAACTCAGCTTCCTCATATTGTCTGTCTTGGCCTCTATTCCCAGTATCTTCGCAACCCAGAATCTTTGATTAGTCAGTTCCTCCCACCATACGTCCATCTTCAACTCTATTTGTCCCCTTCCCTTCAAAGTCAAACCTTTTTAAAAGAAATTGTCTTTTCTTACGGCTGAGCAGTATTCCATTGTACCTATGTACCATGTCTTCTACTGCCATTTAGAACAGCCTGGCGGGACCTTGAGAACGTCATGCTAAGTGTCAAATAAGTCAGACAGAAAAGTTGAGAACTGTATGATTTCACTCATAGGTGGGATAGAAAACTGAAAGCAACAAGTGAACGGAAAGGAAACCAAATCCACAGACACATTAAACAGTATAGTGGTCGCCAGAGGGGAAGGGGAGGAGGGGGGTAGGGAAGAGCAAAGGGGATCACGTATATGGTGACAGAACACAATCTGACTTCAGGCGGGGGACACACAATGCAATATACCGATGACGTATCATAGAGTTGCACACGGGAAACCTATGTGATCTTATTAACCAATGCCACCCCAAAACATTCAATTTCATGAAATGAAAGCTGTTTAAAGTCGTCCCTACTTTCTTGCCCCTCGCCAGACGTGCTGCTATAATCTCATCTCACTGCAGTCTGGCTCCCGCCTCCACCTCCTCACTGAGTATTTCCTCGTGACTGGGTTGCTTACCATCCTTCAGATCTCGTCCTGCCCAATCTCTGTACAATCTGACGCAGTTGGCCCATCCCTCCTTCCTGGTGTTTCAGACACTACCCTTATTTTTTCTTTCCAACTCTACTTGGTCACTTCCACTGACTTGTCTTCCTCTTTTTACTTCTTAAATACTGCTGCTCCCCACGGGTCCGATCTCAGCTCTGACCTCTGACCTCTTTCTCAGGGTCTAAACTCTCCTCGGGTCAGGCAGCCCAACGTCTTCGTTTTAACTGCTTTCCGAAACCCTTGTCTCTGTCCAGATCGATCTCCTGAATGCCATTTTTACTGCACTCCAGGGGCCAGTTTTTTCCTCAGCCAATCATTTCCTTCCTGCCCACATCCCATTCTTAGAAAACCTGCCAACCCACAGCCTAGAAGCAACAGCCCTAGAAATCATGTAGGCCCATTCTCTGCCCACAAGTGGTCACCTGACCCAAACTGAGCCAATTAGATTCTCTCTCCCTGGAAAGTGTTGTTGAGACTTGGAGACTTAGGGGATTTGAGCAATTAGGAAGAGATCTAAGTCAATTGGAGTTGAGCTGAGGTCAGCCTCTTGACAGCCCTAAACCTGTGTTCTGGGGAAGCCTAGGAGAGGAGAAACAGATATGAAACAGAACGATCCTATGGCCCCACTGAAAGATGGAAGGGAGCTCCAGACAAATTTCCAGTGTGGGAAAGCCCAACTCTACCCACTGCTCTGGGGTTCTATGAGATTCTTCTACAACCTTCTAATAAGCCTGGATTTTGTTAGCTCGTTTTATGGAGATTCCTGAACCCCGTCATCAATGTATTTTTTGAATGCCGATCCCCTTGCCAGTAATGTCTTATTGGCTGGTCTCTAGATGATGCAATGTTCCTCCAACTCAACATGGCCAACCAAGAGTGACTCATTTCCTGCTCTCTGCACCATGTGCCACTGTCACTGGGTTCTCACATTAGGAGATAGGACCATGGCTCCATACGATACTGTTTGGAAATCTAAAATAATCTAATCTTAGATTTCTTCTCACTCACTCCCTCTTCACGGCCAGTAAATTCCTGATGCAACTGCCTGCCCACCCCGCCTCTGAATTGTTCCTACATCTTGTTCACTTCTTGCCTATCTTGCCTCAGCAACCTCACAATTTGTCATACTACAGCCAAAGTGACCTTCCTAAATGATGAATATGCTAATGATATGCTAATGCTAAAATATTTCAATGACCCCTCCTTTAATCCTTTTAGAATAAAGGCCAACATTTCTAGCGTGACATTGGAAGCCCTTCATAATCCATCTCCTCATCTCTTATCTCCCTCCAGCAGGTACCCCCGGCTTTGGTCACCCTGAATGGTTGGAAACTCGTTGCATGCAATGTGCTCTCTCTTCTCTGCATCTTCACGTGTGCCGCTCCCTCTGCCCACGCCCCTCCACCCATCCACACTGTCCTCCTCATCTGGGTGATAGCCCCTTCTCCTTCAGGACTTACTCTAGGCAGCATCTCCTCTAGGGAAACCCCCGTTAAGTACCCCTTTGAGGTACTCTCAGTAGCCCTTTGTCAAAGAACTTAACACAAAATGTAACTGTTGACTTCCTCATCTCCTTCTAAAAAGGGCTGATTCTGTGTCCCAGTAGTCTTTGCGTTTATGCTGCCTGGCGTAGAGTGGATGCTCAATAAACCCTTGTGGAACAAATAGGAGGCTGAAAATATGTAACTTCTGCGCTCAAAGACCGCCTAGAAGTAGTAGAAAATAAGAAAACCTGTGAGTATGGCACGGTGACAAGTTCTACACCAGACAGGCTCAGGATATGATGAGCAAGAAGGAAAGGACAATTAGCTCAGCTCAGGGGCCTTCCAGAAATCAGACAGGAGTTTAGGTTTGACAAGTAAGAAGACAGGACTGAGTGAGGCCAATGAGGAAGCGACTGGTTTTCAGCTCCTTGCAGCCAGGGCCAGTCTCGTTCTCTGTCACAAGTTGCAAAAGTTGCTGTGAACGGCTGTGCCCTTGTGCGGAGGCTCTCAACACGAGACACAGAAAACCCATGCTTGCCAAAGAAACTAGACAGTTTCCTTAGCAGTGCAAAACCATTTTTTTTTTAAATCTCAAACTACAGCAGTACTTAAAAAATATTTTGGATTCACTAAAACCCAAGTATGGCTCTTTTGGAAAGTTTCCATCTATTTTGAAACACGTACGTGTTGAGGACATTCATCTGTACTTCCAAATCAGCCACACTTACCTCATCTAGTTGCTGTTTGAGGAGATCTGTTTATTATTCCAGGAACCTTCAGGGTCCTTATGGTAAGCTTTCAGACTGAGAAACAGGAAATCAGATTCTATCTCAAGTGTAATATTAACCGCACTATTTAAACATTCCCAGTAGTTTCTAGGCTTCATCAGCAGACTACTGCCATCCCCAGTCCTTTGAAGTAGTCAACTTGGACAAGAGCACTTGGGTTTCAATGACACAGAATTTGTCTATTGCTATCTCTAGGAAACCCTCAGCCAAAGTGACTCTCAGCGCAAATGGACGCACACATTCTCAGTTTTGTGTAATCGATGGGAAGGAGGCCTCAAACTTCAGACCTATGTCATGCAGAACCACTAACTTAGGGTAAGAATTCAGTCACTGATCATTCTAAGCAAACTTCTTCATGAAACTGAAAATACGTATCTTCCTACTTGTGAAAACACCCCCCGAAAAAGAACATAGATTTACTGGAAAGTAAAATACTAACTCTAAAGGCCGCAACTGGGCCCCGATCCATGTTATTCACTGCGACTCCTTCAGGCCTATTAAAGAGGAATTTAAGGAGACAAAGAGTAAGATATAATTAATGGAACTCGGCATTGGTGATTATTCAGAGACAAATTATAAGGCTTCTACTGTAACAGGTTCCTGCTAGCTTAGGAGGAACAAAGCTCTTTTGTTCTAAGGATGGGTCATAATAGCCATTCTCCGATAAATCTCATTTCGTTTTTCCCCAGATGATTATCTGCCAACTGAGGAGACTTCAATCTGCAATCCTTTTGTGTAGTTTCCATTGGAAAAGACTTTTAACATCTAACGCTACAGAAAAGCTTTCCATTTTGAAATCTACATTACTTACTAAAACAATAGATGAATTCAATCAAGTACAATACAAAATAAATATCCAGAAATGACTTGCATTTTTATACACCAATATTGAACTTTCAGAAAGGGAAAACAAGAAAACAATTACATTTACAATTGCATCAAAAATAAGTAAATAAAATACCTAGGAATAAATTTAACCAAGGAGGTAAAAGACCTGTACTCAGAAAGTTATAAGACATTGAAGGAAAGAATTGGAGAAGATACAAGTAAGTGGAAGCAAATACTGTGTTCATGGATAGGAAGAATTAACATCAATAAAATGTCCATACTACCCAAAGCAATCTATAGGTTTAACACAATTCCTATCAAGATGCCAATGGTATATGTCACAGAACGAGAACAAATATTCCAAAAATTTATATGGAACTACAAAAGTCCCAGAATAGTCACAGCAATTTTGAGAAAGAACAAAAATGGAGAAATCATGCTACCTGATAACAAACTATGCTACCAAGACATAGTAATCAAAACAACATGGTACTGGCATAATAACAGACACATAGATCAATGGAACAGAATAGAGAGCCCAGAAATAAACCCATGTCTCTGTGGTCAATTAATATTTGACAAAGAAGGCAAGAACATACAATGGGGTAAAGACAGTCTGTTCAATAAATGGTGTGGGGAAAATTGGACAAATACATGCAAAAAAATGAAACTAGACCACCTTCTTACACCATACACAAGAATAAACTCAAAATGGATTAAAGACTTAAATGTAAGACTCAAAACCACAAAAATCCTAGAGGAAAACATAGGCAGTAGAATCTCTAACATTTCTCATAGCAATACTTTTTTTATATATCCCCTTAGGCAAGGGAAACGAAAGAAAAAATAAACAAATGGGACTACATCAAACTAAAAAGTGTTTGCACAGCAAAGAAAACCATCAACAAAATGAAAAGACAGCCCACTAAATGGGAGAACATATTCGCCAATGACACATCTGATAAAGGATTAACATCCAAAATTTATAAAGAACTTAAACAACTCAACACTAAAGAAACAAACAATCTAATTTAAAAATGAGCAAGGGATCCGAACAGACGCTTCGACAAGGACACACAGATGGCCAACAGACATATGAAAAGGTGCCCAATGTCACCGGTCATCAGAGAAATGCCAATTAAAACCACAAATCACCTCACACCTGTGAGAATGACTATCATTAATAAATCAACAGACAACAAACGTTGGAGAGGACGTGGAGAAAAGGGAACCCTCGTGAGCTGTTAGTGGGAATGCAGATTGGCGCAGCCACTGTGGAAAACAGTATGGAGTTTCCTCAAAAAATTAAAAATGGGCCCTGGTTGGTGTGGCTCAGTGGATCAAGCATGGGCTGCGAATCAAAGAGTCACCAGTTCGATTCCCAGTCAGGGCGCATGCCTGGGTTGCGGGCCAGGTCCCCAGTGGGGGCCACATAAGAGGCAACCAGACATTGATGTTTCTCCTCCTCTCTTTCTCCCTCGTTTCCCCTCTCTCTAAAAATAAATAACTTTTTTTTTTAATTAGAAATGGAATTGCCTTATGACCCAGTGATTGCATTTGTGGGAATATATCCAAAGCAACCTGAAACCCTAATTTGAAAGAATATATGCATTCCTATGTTCATTGTACCACAGCCAAGATTCGGAAGCAGCCCAAGTGCCCATCTGTGGACGAGTGGATAAAAGCGGAGGGACGTTTACACAATGGAATACTATTCCACCACAAAAAAGAAGGAAATCTTACCTTTTGCGACAGCATGAATGAACCTGGTATCATGCTAAGTGAAATAAGCCAGTCAAAGACAAATACCATATGATTTTGCTTAAATGTCGAATATGATGAACGAGATGAACAAAAATGCAAACAGACTCCTAGATCACGAAAACAGACTGCCAGCTGTCAGCAGGGAGGGGAGTTGGAGGGCCCGGTGAACAAGCTGAAGGGATTAAGCAAAAATAAGCCCCAGAGACACGGACCACAGTGTGGTGATTACAGGGGGAAAGGGGGCGGGCGGAGAAGAGGGCGAAGGGGAAATAAATGGTGACAGAAAGAGACTTGACTTTGGATTATGAATACGCAATATCCAGATGACGTCTTACAGAACTGTGCACTTGAACCCTGTATCATTTTATTAACCAAGGTCGCTCCGCTACATTCGATTTAAAAAAGAAATCTACATTTTGTCCACCTCTGCCGTTTCCCATCTCTCCTCTGAGTTGCTCCTAGCTGAACAGACATCCGTGAGGGTTCAAGGTACCACTAACAGGGAAGTCCCCTCGGCTGGCATGGGCCCCTCTGGACCTGTGGGCCTCTTTGAGAGACGATGCAGACCTTGCCTAATAACCTATTGGAAATGATCACTTGTCTGCACTAGGAGGGACACAATCCCGCCTTACCCGAGAGCAGGTGGGTGACGTGGCAAGAAACCGAAATGCACCTGCGATGAACTTTCTGATGAAACGTGCCTCTGCCGTCCTACCACGGTCAGGCTAGAACTTAAAGAAGTGTACTCCACATTTCTTCCTCTACTGTCACGTGTTCCTGCCCACACCGTCCATTCTCCGAAGAGACGTGCACAACTACTGGAATTTTTAAATCACGCAACATGTCATTGCAAGGCACTGGCTGACTCATCTCGTACAGTAGCTAAACCTCTCGTCTCGGTGTGAGATGCCGACCTTTCATGCCTGCATGGGTAATTCGGAAGCGAGCTCGCAGCTGGTGAGATCGCCGTTATTCTTAGTTGTTAAAAAAAAAAAATGTCAAGACTTTTGTTTTGAGGTTTGCTTGTTTCTTTAACAAAGCTGAGACAAGAAGAAGAGATTGCCAGAGAGGTATGGTAGGGAAGCAATGTTTTTAAATGAGTCAAAATTTCAAGTTAATGCTTTAATAATTTTATCTTTATTTGGCTCCCTTTTGCTTGGAGTTTGGTCCAACAACCATCTCTATAAAATAAATCCGTGCCAAAAGCGTTCTAAAGAGGATGAGCTTTCTTGGGTTCTGAAAACACTTCCAGAACAAAACAGAAGAAAGCAAGAAGAAAGCTCTTCGATAAGGCAGGCAGGCACCACTGAGCTTTCTGGCAAAAATCCAACCAATTGCCCATGGTTTCCTTTGTCAAAAAGACCTCATAAAACAAAGAGACTTCTAGCTTCCAGTGGCCATTCTTAATCTCCTTCCCTCATGCAGGACCGGTTCTATGAATATTGAGTGATTCCAGCTTTCCTGAATAGGAAATGGGAGGAGCCCCCTCCTCTAGACCGGCACCTCTCCTTACAGGGGTCTGTGGGGATGCCTCTTTGCTCCCAGGGACCAGCAGCGTCAGCATCATCCAACGGCTTCTTAGAAATGCAGAATCTCAGACTCCACCCCACAGGGGCTGAAGTAGGATCTGAATTTTAATAGGATCCCCAAGTGACTCCCAGGCACAGGGAAGTTGAAAAAACGGTGCTAGCAGTGTTCTGCTGCCTAGAAAAGTCTCACGCGGAGACCTTCCATCTGTGAGCCATCAGATGGGAGAAACAAAGCTAACACAACCCACCTTGCTCCTGTCTAAGCTTGTTTTTCTAAAGTCCAAGGACAACATAACAAAAAGGAATATTTTTATTAGGGAACACAAAGAAATGAAAAGTTACTACATGTTTCTACTTAGGATTGGATTCTACTTCTCAGTGTAGTGTAAATGCTCTGTTTCCTAGCACGGGGACCCCCGCCAAACCCTCCAGCAAACCCTCAACAGCTGTAAAACCCCGGAAAGCCCCGGGTTGGGACTAGTCGTCATGGATGTTGGGAAACTGGTAAATCATAGTTCTCATCTCTCAAACAAAGATACCCAAGGATGGTGAGCCTTTACCTCTGTTAATTTATTGACTCCTCAAAGCAACCCGAAAAGATGGATTCTGTTATTATCATCCCCATTTTAGAGATGAGGAAACTGATGCATGGGAGGGGGTGTAGGTAACTTGTCTCAAGTCATAAAACTAGGCAGTGGCAGAGCTGGGACCTGAAGCTTATTCCAGAACGCAGCTGCTTTGTCCCGAGGCTGTATCACCGCCACAGGGCTGAGCTGCAGTATCTCTGCCCCTCACGATGTCCCTACGAGGTCAGTAGTGAGCAGTGGAGCACAATGAGGTCTCGTAGCTAATCAGTGACGAAGCCTCCAGGATTCCACGCCTTCCGGCCACCTGCGAGTCCCACCTGTGCCTGATAGCCTGGCTGTGACGTCCCCACCTGGTGAGTTAGCGCCCGGGAGGCCAATTTCCTCTGTTGCGGTAACAAGGTAGGAATGCCTCTCTTCACACCTCCTCCCATGCAGCCACACCCACCATGTATATTTTGCATGTATCCAGCATGGTACAGGGTAGAAAGCTGGGCTTCCAGCCCTGTCAATGGTGGTGCCTCGCATATGCCAGTCAAACCCTGGTCCTGAGCGCATGTGTCTCCCAAAGTGCCTGCTCTCTGCTGGCTGCCTCACTTGAATCATTAGCATTATCCGCAGACAGGAAACCTCCCTTGCAGCGCCGCAGCAGAGGGAGGGGGAAGCCTTGTGCACTATGAATAGTGATCTTATTAAAATACAGAAAAATTGTGGAGGAACAGAAAAAAAGGTGGGGGGAGGGGGTTGCCATGGCAACTCAACCACCCCCTCCGTTTTCAAAGAGTGGGGAAGACTAAGGCATAGTAAATAAAGAAAAGGAAACAGAGGAAGTCTGGATGCCACGTGAGCACAATGGAATGAGACAGCTCCGGGGAGAGGAGCTGGTGATGAGCAGAGGGTGGGTCTCCGGGGGAGGATTCTCTTGCTCAAAGAGCAGGGAGCCTGGAAGAGGTAAATTTTGTCATCAGATTCACTGCGTGGCTCAGCCACAGAAGCCCCCAAACAACGTGGCCCTCAACAAATGATGCAGTGCGAAATGAGCTTCTCCTGACATCCTCCTGGAACTGTCCCCCATGACCTCGGTGTATTTCAAGATATCGATCTGGAATCACCTTTCCTCATGCCTGTCCCTCACTCCAGGATTGTTGATTGACCCTAGGCAGACCAAGCAAGATCAAGGCTATCCGGAACTCCACTCACACATGATCTCACATATAACAAATCCACAAACTACCAGGCAGGGAAACTAGATGAACGCAGAAGCCTCTTTCAACATCCCGCAGGTTACAGAATGCTTACACCTTCTCTCATTTGATGCACGCGGCAGCCCCGGCAGCCCGGGACTACTCAATCCTGCGGCGACCCGTGGGACTCGGAGTGCCCCTCGGGCTGAAATGAAGACTTAAACTCTCCTGCATGTGAGAACTTCTCATCTCCCCTAAAGAGTGGAATTCATGCTGATGGTTTACATCATTATCAGTCTGTCTTCAGCGCACTTTGTGGCACCCAGAGCAATGCATTAATTAGCACTTTGATTTGAGAGGATTCGCGCGCGCGCGCGTGTGTGTGTGTGTGTGTGTGTGTGTGTGTGTAAGAGAGGGGTGTTCATGTAGATAGCTCTATACCACTTCTGCTAACCGAGGGGAGCAACGCTGGAGAGACATAAAAAATTATCCAAAGCCATCCTTAAGATTTTGTAATGCATAAAACGTATTATAGCGGAGGATACTAGCAGATGTTTGAGATGATTTTTAAATCATCGCCCCTCCCCCAGCACACACACATCCTCTGAAAGAGACAGCAAAGGGAAAGCGGTCTGGTTTTGGAGACTGGCCCCAGGTAATCCACAGATCCCCTCGCGGAGCAGTGGGCCATATGCATACATCTGGGGCCCGTATTTCCCCCGGCTGCCTCCACACTGCTCAGACCTCGTGCGCATGAGGCAGGGCTCAAGAATAGTGACATCATGGCTGAAGATGGACCGTGAATTTGAACCGTGCGCCAAATCTTTTCATCCGACACTCTCAGTGTCCTCATTTCTTGAGGTAGGAGGTGACACGGGCAGGACAGATAGTCATGGACTTGGATGACGTTGCTGCAAAGTCGAAGTGAGAGAAATGTGTGACTTTGGACTCTGTGTTTGCAGGTTTGGCTGGGGAGTTGATGAGGAGCATCAATATTCATGACTGCAAATTGCGAAGCCACAGCTTGCTACGTTTCCTGTGCCTGAGTCAACCACGCAGCGGTGGCGCGGAATCCATTTCTACCGGACATAAAAAATGCCGCCTTTTCCCTCGTTCTGTTGTCTTCTACACAGACACACACAAACTCACACATGTTCTTCCGTTATTTTCCAAACCTCCAGTTTCTCTTCCTTTTTCTCTTTTCTTCAGTCGCACATAATCTTTCACTTCTAGGTCAACGGCACCGAACTGTCCTGTGCAAGTGTTTTGAGCATCTATCCAGCGAAAGCCCAGGGCCTTGACTGCCAAGCTGCTCCCTCCAAGACTACACCAACAGACAGCCAAGAAAAGCTTATAGTATTGACTAGCACTATTTAATGAGCATCTACTTACCATATGCAAAGTATGGGGATAAGAACTCTCATGCATTCAGATTCCTGAATATTTCATGCCGTCCCTACTAGACAACAACCTTGGGAAGCGCTGCCATCCTCAGCAAACAGAAGAGTGTCTGACACAGAGAGTGGCCAGGAGCTCAGAGAAAGTCAGAGTGGTCACAAATGATGGAGGTGGAGAAACACGAACCGCCTTCCCTTTGCCTACCCAACATTTCAAATGTATTTGATACTGTCTCAATAGTTTTCCTTAAGAATAAATGTTTCATTCACAGAAATAGAGCAAGCAATCCTAAAATGTGTCCAGAACCACAAAGACCCTGCATAGCCCAAACAATCTTGAGAAAGAAGAACAAGGCTGGAGGGTCATGCTATCTGGTTTTAAAATATATTACAAAGTTATAGGAATCAAAACAGCATGGTATTGGCATAAGAACAGGCACATAGATAAATGGAACAGAATAGAGCGCCCAGAAATAAACCCATGCCTATATGGTCAATGTATTTATGGCAAAGGAGCCAAGAATATATACAACTGGGAAAGGACAATTTATACAATAAATAATGTTGGGAAAACTGGACAGCCACATGCAAAAGAATGAAACTGGACCATTATCTTATACCATACACAAACATGAACTCTAAATGGATTAATGACTTGAATATACGACCTAAAACCACAAAACACCTAGAAGAGTTGCAAGAAAGCAGAAGTGCTTGCAACCTGAAGTATGTGGAATCCTCTCAGATCTAATATTTAGTTTAGACACTATGGTCTGAACAGCTTCCCAGATCCAAATCAGAGGTTATCAGACATGGCTTGGGATGACAACTTAGCAGCTTCAGAGGCCCAGTGCAAAGGCCAAGGCTGATGGAAGGCCCACTTCCCAGGACAGGTGCCCAGAAGGCAGAGGCTGGAAAGCTTTTCCAAAGAGACCAAGTAGCTCAAGCCCAGGAACCCAAGCCCAAGCCCTGACATCTGAATAAGTCAGGCTGCCAGTCAGGGCTTGGCCTGATGATTCTTAAGGAGGCCAGACCCCAGACCAGCATCAGCCTCCTGCTTCTCATCTCTAATCCCAACAGGCTGCCTTCCCGTGGCCTACAGACCTGGTGACCCCTCCCCTCTCTCCCATCTTCTGCCCAGCACGTCTGGCACACAAGAACCTTCTTCCTCTGCAATGTGGAGCCGGTGGCCTGTGGATCCCTGTCTTCTCTCCTCAGGGACCTCCCTGAGCAAGGATGTGTCCACTCCTGGCTCAGCACCCCAAGTACATAAAGCAGGCTCAGCTCCGAGAGTCAGAAAATACATGAAGACCTAGGATACAGAACTGCATCTCGTGGTCACTGCATGTTGCTCCACCAGGGGACTTCTCAGGGCTCATTAGGAACCAACCACTGAAGTCCCTCTCATCAGGCTGGGCCCAGACCACCTGCAGGACACCCACAGCACGCAGGTCAGGGCCCAGGTGGGGCCCGATGTGCTAAATGGTGTATTCAGTGCCCAGGGAGGCGGCGGGCGTGGCTGCCCCAGGGGCTGCTCAGCGTACAGAGCTGAATGAAGAGCCTATGCCAGTTTCCACGGGAGGAAATGCTGCCACTGAGCACAGCGTAACCCTGCAGCAGCAAAGGAAGTTGGGGGCAATGGTCCCGCCCCCAGGTGGCGGGTGCTGGAACCCCACATCCCTCAGAGCATACTGCAGCCTCCCAGCGGGTGCAAGTCACTCCGGGTGACTCATTCTTCCCCACGCCTCAAATTGCCTTCCAAATTAAATCCGATTTTAATGAGCACCAAGAGCAGCCCCAAACCAACCCCTCCGACTTGGTCATTGAGAAGGGCAGGAAAGAACCGGGGCACGCCCACCCATCTCGGAGGCTCTTGGTGGCCACCGCTCCTCTGCAGGCCCTGGCTTTCGCCAGAACCCGCAGGCTCTGCAGCCCAGGTGTTGGCAACGGAGCCACGGCCTTGGGAGAGTGTCCCCTCCCTGCTGCCCCCTGGGCTAGCCCTTCCCATGCATTCTCTCACTCTACTAGGCAAGTGTTATTCTGATTCCCATCATTGGACAAAGAAACCGCGGCTTCCAGGGGCAGGCCCCCTTGTCTGAGATCACAACAGCTTAAAAGTGGCCAAACCCGGATTCACACCCTGAGCTCTTCCCTGGAAATGGCTTACAAACTACAACCCCTACGGGGGCCGGGTACCCGGGCATGAGTGACTCCGCACAGGTGTAGGGAAGGGGCGGGAGGTGGCCCCTGTAATGAACTGGGGTGCAATGGCCTCATTCAGAGGAGGCGGCTGTCACCCGGGCCCCACTTACTGTTCTATCAAATGGCAGGAACCTGGGCGATTGGACCTCCAGATTTTTCAAGAGAGCTCATAAGTACAGGTGCGTAAGCACGATCTCACCGTTTGTATGGGTTACTGGTGAAATTTCCTTACGTCACAGTGCAGGCCAAGATTTAGTGAGGCTCAAAACCACATCTCGGAGCAAACTCCGGACGGTGCCCATTGTAACAGTGCTCAGGGTCTCAATCACTGGGCTGAAAACGACCAGACAGGTCCGTCTCTGGGGAATTGCACTTTTTCTTTCTATTTCCATCTGTCGGCCTTGGTGCTGGCATCTGGAGAAACAGGGATTGCAAAACGCTCTCCTCCTGCTCTCTTCCCTAGACGACACATCCCCGACCCTCACAAGTGTCGCCCTTCGGTTTGGGTTGTATGACCTTTGCACATCGGCCCTGAGACGCCAGGCACGCCCTCGCCTGCTCATGCCCCGCAGAGCGAGGCAGGCTCCTCGCCCCACCAAGATGCGTCCAGAATGGAACCCGAAGTCCCTGGGCTTCCCTGGTAGCGGAGGATTTGCCTCAGGTTAAGTGGAGAGATCCTGGCCCCTCTCCCCAGCGGGGGCTTCTCAGTCTCCACAGTGAAGGTCACGGTGGAGGGGTATGATACCCCCAGCCGCCATCCCTTTTCCCCCTCGTCCCAGTCCTCGCAGGGCGTGCCCCAGGGCCAGTCCCCGGACACCCACGGCTGTCAGGCACACCTGGCTGAGTGTCCCTTCAGAGCCGACAGCCTGTGGCACCAAGAGCCCGTCTGTCTCACTGTGAAACAAACCTCCCCCTCCTTCCCGAGCCTGTCTCCCAGTGTGCGGGGTGTCTTTCCACCCTTCATCACGTCCTCCCTAAGATTCACCCTGTTCCCCGATAGTCAGTGCCCACTTCGTACCATGACTAAAAGTCTGGCGACAGCCACCCACAGGTCAGAGGCCAGGGGTGATGTGTCCAAGGTGAAGCCCGAGAGGGTGGGAGGAATGAGACCGATGGCTCAGCTGAACCCTCCCCCTCGGCCGCTGTGGGCTTCGCCATCTGCCACCAAGTGGGGCCTCTTCTGGTTTCAGTCCCACCGCTGAACTTCCCCCATGAAATGGGGAAATGCAAACCCTACGTGCTGCAGTGGAAACTGAGAAAAGCAAAGCAGCCCATCTTCCCCTCTCTCTCTGCCTCCAGGCCCCTGCTCTCCCCACCCCCACCAGCCGCTGGAGTGGGACTGACAGAGCAGCTGGGTTTTCCCCTGACAGGTGACAGATGTGGCTTCTCTGGCGCAGATTCTCAGAAAGGTCCCAGCTGAGAAGGTTTCCTGGTGGCCAGTGATCCCTCCCAGCTGCCATCCCAGCGACGAGGGGTCCCAGCTGGTGCTGGCTGACAAAGAACGGTCTGGGCCTTGTCCCTTGGGAACAGGACCTGTCTGTCCCGCTCGCTAAGCTCAGGATGTAATTTGTCATCGAGGTGACTTGGCGCGCCCAGCATAGCGATCCAGCAGGAGCATTGGGACCACCAGCTCATCACTGCGTGTGGCGCAGGGGGCCTGCCCGTGAGCCCTCCCAGTGCTTAGCATTCAAATGACAAGCCCTTGCCACCAAGGACATGCCCTGGGCGCACACCAGCTGCGGGCTCATGCGAGGAACAGGGCCCGTGAGACCATTGTGTTCCAACAGCAGAATCCTCTTTCCAGACAAAGCCTCCTGCAGAACCACGGTGATCAGCCAGGTCCAAGGGTAGCTGCTCAGGCGGAACTGTCCCCACTCAGACCCCACCCCCCATCCCTCAGGGGGCCGCTGAGCCTCCTCCACTGAGTCACTGCCACGGGGGAACCGCAGGCCCACAGAACAGGACATGCATTGCCAAGGTTACATAATGACTACTTATCACAAATTCAGCAGAATGAAAGTGCTTGTAAACCCAGCTTTCGGTGAGCCAGAACGTCCTCACAAATGGGCAGCTCTGTGCGAGCGGAAAGAATACGTGACTGCACATGGGTTGGTTTTAATTCTGTCCCAGCCGCTTTCTGGCTGCCCACCAAATGCAGGCAGGGAACAGGGACCCAGACAAAAGGGCCCACCCACCAGGCAACGGGCTCTGTAGGGCTGCATGGGAGCCAGGCCAGCAAGTGGCCGGCATCAGGCCACAGAGACGTGCCTTGTTTGGGCTGTGGGCGTGGAGAACAAAGAGGAAGAGGAGCAGAGGCTGGAGGAGGGCACCAAGGTCCTGGGAGCAGGCAGCACCCCAGAGCCTCCCACCTGCAACCCGGTTCTGCTCATCCTCCTCTCCCCACACTGCTCAGGACGTCCTGTCTCCTCCTGCTCTGCTCTCTCCTAAAGGGGTCCCTGCAGCACCCAGGCCCTCAACGGTGTGCGTGATGCTGCCCACGCTCCTCACCTTAAGGAAGCCTCCCCTTTCCCAGCCAGGACTTAGTCTGCAGCCCTTTCAAATGGTAGCAGATTAGCATCCGCACCCCCTGCTCCCCAGAGCCACTACCCCTTCCCTGCTCCCACGAGGCTCCTGGGCCCTGGCTGCAGGACCAGCTTCCCTTCCTTCTTCTGCCATCTACCAACACCCCAGTCCCCCGACTCCCAGTCATCGAAAGCAGCCTTGGCACCTGGCTCCCAGGCCTCCCCTCAAGTCCAGGCACCACCCCAACGTCCAGGCTCCTGTGCACCGTCTGTCCAGAGCTCCAACCTCAGCCCCTCTAGGATCCCACACCCTGACTCCACTTGGGAACCCCACCCGGGGCCACATCTTGGGCCTGCCACTCCCTGCTGCCCTTTGGGAATGAATTTGAAGCTCAAGCATCCCCCTCTCGCCCCAGCCTTCAAGCTCCCACTCCCCAAATCTCCCTCTGCCTGGTCTCTGGCACCTTAGGTCCCCTTCCAGCCTGGATCCCTCTCTTTCCTCCCAACCTCTCAGCCTCCTCCCGTCTTCACTCCTGCCAGCAGGGAGCTCAGAGCCCTGGAACACTGCTCTCAGCACTTTCTTGCTGGCTTTTCAGCTCCAAGACCCCTCATTGTCCTGCTGTCCCTCTCCCTCCCCAGCAGGGTCACACGCTGGGTCCCGGTTGAGACTGTCCTGGCTCCTCGCTGCTTTACCCAGACTACAGGGTCCTGATGGGGACAATCACATTCACGAGGGCTGGAAGGATCGTTCCGTCCGTCCTTCCCGCCAGGCTCTGAGCAGTACCCACTGAGCCTCCCTCCGTGGACGCCCTTCCGTCCCAGGCCCGAGTCCCTGGCAGCATCCAGCCCCGCACTCCCAGCCCAGGCCAGTCCCAGCCCTGCCTCTTTTTCTTTCATCAGACAGGTGTCCCGGGCACACCCGCGCTCTGAATCTCCCCCTTATGTCCCCTTCTAGGAATCCTGTCCCCTTTTTTCCCCCTCGTCCTCAACTACTCATTCTATGCCCACTTCCCCCCACAAGTTTCTCCCTCTAAAAACAAACAAAAAACTTCCCACAAGACACTTCTTTCATCCAGCACCCCCTCTACCACCACCTGCTTTTATCACTTCCTGTAAGGTCGAATTTCACCCAAGGGTGCCTCCGTGTCCTTTCGTACCGCCTCATTCCCACCATGGGCTTGACCTCTGCCCCGCCCCCGTTCTCGGCAACTGCGCCGTCCTGGTGGCCGACTCGGATGCCACGCTCGGTGCCACCTGCCTGACGTCTGCGCTGCCCTGAGACCTCCCAGCCACCTGCATCCGAGGCTTCTCTCTGCCCCGACTTTCCTTCTGTATCTCTGGCCACACCCTTTGTGGCTCCTCCTTCTCTTATAGGTCTGTAAACGTCCCTGCTTCCCTCTCCTCTCGTCTACCTGCTGCCCTGTTCCCAGGGTCATCTCATCGGTCCAGACCCCAGATCTCCTTGGGGATGCAGGCCAGGCCTATCCAAACCCCACTGGGTCCCCATTCAGGGACCCACGAACCCCTGGCAAGGACCACTAGGTGCCTGGACAGCACCTCTGGCCAGTTCACACCCATATCGCCACTGCCTGGACCCTCCTACAGCTTCCCACCTGGCCTCCCCGCTCCCGCACTGCTCCCTGCGGTCCGTGCCCCTACAGCAGAGTGATCTTCCTCAGCAGCAGCACCCAGTCCTATCACCCTTTCCCTTAAAATCCCTTCAGGCTCCCCACCTCCAGGATAAAGTCCAAATAGCCTTAGCAGAGCCTTCCGGGCAGGTTCTGAGATCTGGCCCCGGGTACCCACTCTGCGTGGCTCACCAGCTCCTGCTGGCCCTCAGTGCTCAGCTTCTAGCCACCGTTTCCGGAAGCCTCCATGGCCACCCCAGCGCCCCACCCCCTCCCCCTGCTTTGCTCCTACTGCACCTGCGCTCTCCTCTCTCCTGGTCCTCCTCCTGCTCTACAGTAGCTGAGCTCTAACCTATGTCCCTACTAGGCTTTGGGGAATCAGAAAACTAGCACCAAGGCTTATCTGTGTGCTCCCAGTACCTGCAGGCCAGACAGTGCTCAACACATTGAGTGAATGAATGAATGGAGAGACTGAATCTTCTTAGTGAGCCCAAGAAGGCACTGGATTTCTGAGAAGAATAAAAACCCAACTTCTCTGGGGCTTTTGGCTTTTACAGTGTCCTCCTTCCTGTCCTGGTCCCCAAGGAGCCTCAGAGACATGAAGGACATGAATTATTTCACCGTCAGCTTCTCTCCCCTTGTTCCCATTCTGCCCTCACAGACCTCCTTCGTCCTCCCTTCAGCCATCGGTGACGGTTAAGGCCGTGGTGGAGGTGGGGCACCGGCCAGGGGAGTGAAAAAAGACTCGTTGTTCTTTTAAGAGAAAGACCTGTCCTTGCCCTGCCTTGGGAGGTGACAGGAAACATTTAAAGATCACTGATAAAGCATTGAGCAACCAGGTCAACCCAAACCTGAAACCCGGGGAGCGCTTACCAAGAAAGGAAGTGTGGATGGGGTACAAAGGGCAGTGTCTGCCCCACCCCACCCCACCCCCGGCCCCCTGTCCGCCCAGAGGACTCCCTAGAGGTGAGCTTTCAGCCGGGTTTTCCAGCGGGTGAGAGAGGAGGCGGGCCAGCGAGCATGCCCCTGGACGTGTGGGCATTAAACAGACTAGGGACGATGTGAGCAAAGAGAGCGGGAACAGGAGCTGCATCGCTGGCGGGGCGGAAGGAGATGACTTCGGTGGGGCGGCATCTCTGGGCCAGACCCGGGATTCTGGGCTTTCACAAGCAGCACTATGGGGCCTGTCATCGGGCATGGAGGTGAAGGAAGGGACTCTGGGAAGGATTCTGAACAAGGAGACTGCAGGCGTCCTTCCGGTCTGGGGGCTGGCAATGGAAAGAAGGGGTCGATTGCAGAGCATTAACTGTGACTCTCAAACAGCGCATCAACCCCAGAGGGGTAGGGGTGGGGTCCCCTCCTTCTCCCCACTGTCTAACGACCGCCCTGCACCCAGGCTGACAAATCCCTGGCCAGCCGTGGGCCCAGGAGTCTGCAGGCTTTGTGCTGCCATCTGGTGGCGGAGGAGTAGACGACCAGACTCTGGTTCCAGGACCTGCTGCTGGGGGTGCGGCCAGGGAGCCTGTTTGCGGGTGGGTTTGGTGAAGGGCAGGTGGCGCCACGGAGGTCCACAAACCGTTACTGTTTCTAAAAGGTACATTTTTTTAATGTTCTTTGCCCACTACTTAATGCAGGGCAGGCACTTGGTATCTGTTGTTCTTCTTAATAATAATAATGAATTAACATGCACCAGGTTCTACATGTATTAACTGAATTTTCCTCATAGCAACCCTGAGATGAGTGCTTTATGATTTTTTCAGTAAAAGGGGGAGTTGAAATCATGAATGATCCATTGAGTCACTTAACAATTATTCATCACAACTCTGTGTCACTGCGCTGGGCACTGGGGACTGGGAGCGAATGTCGCAGGTAGGGTCTGCCTTCCGAGACTAGTCGCCTGGAGAGGAAAGAGTGGTTAGGCAGATAACACCAGAGTAATCTGTGGGCTTTAGCTGTGATGGATACCCCGAGGTGGGGAAAAGTGCAGGGGGCTCACAGGTGTTAACGAACGGTCGAGTCCTTTGCGGGCAGACATTTGCCTCTTTTAGCCGGAGC
>PVJI01011933.1:0-53946 GCA_004026765.1 Micronycteris hirsuta | reverse complement strand
GAAACCTATATAATCTTATTAAAAATGTCACCCCAATAAAATTTAACTTCAAAAAGCCAAACACAAACTACCATCTGACCCAGCTGTTTCACAACTATGCATTTTTCCTAGAGAAGTCAAAATATACTACACATTAAGACTTGTACATGAATGTGCATAGCAGCGTTATTCATAATAGCACAAAACTGGAAAAAAAAAAAGATACCCACCAACAGGGGAATAATGCAACAAAATGCGGTAAATCCATATACTGAAATACTTACTGCTCAGCAATAAAAAGGAAGAAGCTATTCATACATGCAACAACATGGATGACTCAAAAAAATGAGGCTGTGTGAGAAGAGCTCTCTTTCACTCCACGAACAGGGACAAAGCTGCACAAGGACATGCCCACGCCCCTTAAATTTTATGTATTATGGGAACTAAGAGCATAATATCTTCTAATATATCCTAACATATCAATTCCATTTTTAAAGGGCTTCTTTCCAATTTGTTTCATTAATACACCTAAATACTGTCTTGGTTTTTAAATTACTTGGTATTATGCCTATTTAACATAGCACGCAGGAAGGTAAGAATGTGCTTTATTTATTTCTAACAAGTGTTTTCTTTGGCAGAAACCATGCTAGGCACAGAACACACACAGGTGAACAAAACTCACCTGGTCCTTACCTGCCGGGAGCTTACCACCTAGTGAGAACATCACAGGACTGATCTCACTAGGAGCAGCTGATTTTTTAGACTTTGTTTCTAACAAGGAGAATTTTAGCATGTAAAAACCAGTATTACTGTTTGTGAAGGTAAACATTTGCTAACGCTAATATGAAAAATATCCAACCTTTCCAACTCTTAAAGCCAAATATATTTAGAATCTTGGAAATGTATTTAGAATGCAGCATTTAATGTAATCAGAGTTCCAAGGGATGTACCTCAGGCTTATGGACGAGGAAGCTACTGGTCACAGCTACTTGCACTTCTCTTACATGTACGGTTTAGAATTGTGCAGTACAAATTGAATAGTTGGGATAAAAGTACTAGAGGCTCATTTACAAAAAATTTGCGTGATCAATCCCCACAGCTGCTTCTCTGCAGGACGTTTGCAAACGAGGGCTCTTCTGTCTGGGTGGCAGACAAACCAGCTTCTTGCATGTCCCTATGAGAGTGGCAACACTGCTGGCTGCTCATGTTATATGTACGCGTAAGAATTCCCTTCGATCAATACACTGCAAAAGGGCTCTTTGGTTGTCAGAACTCTTAACTTGGACTAACTGCTCACCTTTCCCTGCCAAAAGCATTTCCCTAACTTTTGTAAGCTCGGCTTCTCTCAGAATTGATCATTAAAAAAAAAAAAAAAGACATGAACTTAATTTAGCCCCTAAAGAATTAATTTTATGTTGTAATTCAATGAGGACAAGCCCTTGATTTGTAAAGGGGGGTGGGAAGGGTCAATCTAAGAAGAAGCAATTCAAGGACACTTCTGCTCTTTTTGAAAAGATACAATAGGTTAAATTTTCTGCTGTTATCCAAGGTTCTTTATAGAGAGTACCATGACATCAAATTCTTGTGAATTCAGTTTCAAGCAGAAGTTCCTCTGTATAATCTTTTAATTGTACAGGTTTACTTTTTATTAGGAGAGAACTACATAGACAACTATAATTTCCTGGTTGCTAAGAAGCTGAGAGCTAAATTTACTTCTCAGTGATTGTAATTATATCACGTGGGGTTCCTCCTCCAATTCTCTTTCCAGTCTCAAAATACTACTAAAAAATTCATGTTGGCTGCATCTTCCTTCTCCTACTTTATGTTTTCATATTTTAAGTTACTTCAAATCTTTTCTGTAAAAAGGCAAGATAGAAATAACACATCATTCCTTTACTTCACACAGTTAAATCAAGCTGACTTAAGTTTTGGTTCCTCTACTTCCAGCCAAGATGGAAGTGTAGGTAGACACACTGTGGCTCCTCACACAACCAAAAGAAGGACAACAAATCTAAAAACAAAAAATAACCAGAACTGCCAGAAAATCGAACTGTATGGAAGTCTGACAACCAAGGAATTAAAGAAGAAACATTCATTCAGACAGGTAGTGGGGGTAGAGGCAGGCAGCTGGGGCAGAGAGGATTCATGGCAAGGCAGGTGAGGCAGCAGCTGGAGAGCAGGCATTCCCACAGGTGAATGCAGATAAACCAAGAGGAACAACCAGGGAGTGAGACAAACTGCGCAACCCAGGGTTCCAGAGCGGGAAAATAAAGCCTCAAAAACCTCTGGCTAGAAAAACCTGTGGGGATTGTGGCAGTGTGAGAAACTCCCAGCTTCACAGGAGAGTTTGCTGGAGAGACCCACAGGGTCCTAAAACATATACAAAACTATTCGCTCGGAAATCAGCACCAGAAGGGCCCAATTTGCTTATGGGTAGTGGAGAAAGTGACTGAGAGCTGGCTAAGAGCCGAGCAAGCAGCACTGTTCCCTCTCAGACCTCTCCCCCACAGACAGTGCCACAACATAGCAACGTGGGTTAACCCTCGTCCTAGCAAATACCTAAGGTTTGACCTGTTACAACATAACAGGCACACCAGAACCCCCCCCCAAAAAAGTGGCCCAAATGAAAGAACAGACCAAAACTACAGAAAAAATACAACTAAGCCACAAGGAGATAGTCAGCCTGTTAGATGCAGAGTTCAAAACACCAGTAATCAGTATGCTCACAGAAATGGTTGAAGTGAAGGTTATGCAAAATGAAGTAAAGAAAAATATACAGGGAACCAACAGTTGAGGGAAGGAAACCAGGACTCAAATCAACGGTTTGGACCAGAAGGAAGAAATAAACATTCAACCAGAATGTTGAATTCCAGTTGAATTCAACAACAGTTCAAAAAAGTGAGGAGAGGCTTAGGAATCTCTGGGTCAACTTTAAATGTCCCAACATCTGAATCATAGGGGTGCCAGAAGGAAAAGAGGAAGACCAAGAAATTGAAACTTTATTTGGAAAAATAAAGAAGGAGAACTTCCCTAATCTAGCAAAGGAAACTGACATCCAGGAAGTCTAGGAAGCTCAGAGAGTCCCAAAGAAGCTGGACCCAAGGAAGCACAAACCAAGGCACATCATTATTGCATTAGCCAAGATTAAAGACAAGGAGAGAATCTTAAAAGCAACAAGAGAAAAGGAGACAATTACCTACAAAGAAGTTCTCATAAGACTATCAGTGGATTTCTCAAAAGAAAGCTTACTAAAGGCAAGAGGGGGCTGGGACATTGTATTCAAAGTCATGAAAGGCAAGGACCTACATCCAGGAATACTCTATCCAGCAAAGCTATCATTTAGAATGGAAGGGCAGATAAAGTGCTTCTCAGATAAGGTCAAGTTAAAGCAGTTCATCATCACCAAGCCCTTATTATACGAAATGTTAAAGGGGCTCATCTAAGAAAAAGATGATCAAAAATATGAATAGTAAAATGACAATAAAGTCACACTATCAACAACTGAACCTAAAAAAAAAAAAACCAGAAAAACAAACTAAGCAAACAACTAGAACAGAGACACAATCACAGAAATGGAGATCGCACTGAGGATTATCAGTGGGTAGGGGAAGGGGGGAGAATGAGGGAAAGGTACAGGGAAGAAGAACCATGAATCTTAAGTACAAAATAGACAGGGGGAGGTTAATAGTATAGGAAATGGAGAAGCCAAAGAACTTACCTATAGGACCCATGGACATGAACTAAGGGGGGGAATGCTGGTGGGAAGGTGGGTGCAGGGCAGAGGAGAATAAAGGGGAGAAAAAAATGGGACAACTATAATAGCATAATCAATTACATACATTTTAAAAAAAGGTTTGGTTCCTCTAAACAGCTCTATAGTGTGTACACAAATTCCATTTCTTTCCAAGTCATTATTCAATGTTTTCCATGCACATCACAAAGCTGCTTTGGTTAAGTAATTCTTGTTTAGTTTAAAATAACACAATTTTAAAACATGTATTTTCTTAAAGTGTTTACTCCCCCATTTCCAATTGGTGGCATACTCTTAAACACATATTATGTGGAGCATATGAACCGTCCCATAATTTTACACAAATTATATGTCCAAGTCCACCAGCATTCCTTCACAGAGAGTCTAGGAACTGGCTCATGTAGGATACAAGGGGGAATCACCCCCAAAAAACCCAAATTATCTTCTGGAGGGCAGGCCCCTAATAGTACAGGCTTCCCCCACTAAGTGAGTGTTCTAAGAGCCCATCTGTATCAGTGTGCCACCTGGCGTTATTGTGAGAGTCTGTGTTTAGCTTCTGTGAATTTTTTTTGAGGACTCTTTCAACACATTTGCCCATTTCATGATGGGTGATTTATGAGCACACCTGCCCACACTGTGCTGAGTGCTCAGCAGTTTTTGATTTAAAAAAATGGCATGACCCAGGTTCCTCACCCTCCCTATTCACCCGATCTCACCCCAAGTGGCTATTTTTTGTTTCCCTGGATGAAAAAAAGTCCTCAAAGGGATGTGTTTTGCGGATGTGGAAGAGGTGAAACAAAAAAACAGCAGAAGCACTACAAGGCATCGAAATCGGTAAGTTCAAGAACTGTTTTGAGCAGTGAAGAAAACATCTTAATAGATGTACTGCATCCAAAGGAGAGTACTTTGAAGGTGACTGAAGGTTAAACGTGTAAGAATAACTACACTGTTTTTTATAAATAAATTCTGTTTTTGGGGGGGAGGGTCCTTCCTTGTATTTCTGCCTCTGACAAAGGAGGGCACAGATCCAGATAGAGAAGAAAGTAGAGCTGATAATTAAAGGAAACTCCAGAAGGACATCCAACGGATTCGCCAAACTAGATCAGTGAAAAATAAGGTGAGAGGCCAGAGTGTGATCTAGGGCTCTGGGCACAGAGAAAGGGGAGCAAGCAGGAGGCAAAGGCCTGGGAGAGTCTGCTGGCTGAAGCTTGTGGGGCTTCAGGGGCCACCTGAGTTAAATGCATGGGTTTTATTGAGGGGGGTGCTTTATTTTTATCTGCTCACATCTCCTTGCTTGAATCGGTGCTTGCCTCCGTCCCTGCTCCATTTTTCACAAATATCTAATTATTTCAATGACCAATAAGCAGACGTTAAAACTAAAACAGGGATCAAATGCATAGAGATTGTTCCGAGAACATTTATGGCGGTTTTCATTCTTCTGCTCTGCCACTGGATTAGTATCAGCCCATCTACCCGTCTGTCCACAAGAGCTCTCCATTCCAAAATCACCTTGGCATGTTGCCTGCACTCTAATGTAGACAGGAGCTGTCTTTGCTGGCATATTCAAAACAGCCAACAAGTATGTGACAACACAAATTTATATTTTGAGTCAGGTTAGCACAGTTCAAAGACAGGAGTTCGATGGAGTCTGTGTATTTATGGAAAAGTGACATTTAACAATGGGTTATAAGGGTCTTAATTCTAGCTCCCTTTCTTGTAACCCAGGATATTTGGGGGGTCTACGGGTAGGTTTCTGAGGGTCGGCAAGTCCACCCAAGCTGCACACAAAATGTTATGTAAATAAATGTTAAGTGGGCACTTGGAGGGGCGCATGGGCACACCACAACTTAATCTGATTCTGTAAAGTCTGTAACCATCCCCCACAAAGGTAAAGGACTATTACCTTTTTCATCCATCTGTCCCTACTGCCTGCCTCCACCCTGTCAACCGCCAATGCGCAGAATGTGGGCGACAGACACAAAGGGCACCTTTCACTCCGAACACAGAGCACGTTTCCTTTCTCTTTTAACTTGCTTTCTTCATTTTTGTACCCCCAAGCACAGTGCTTGACATACGGTGGGCACTGAAAAAACTGTTTGTTGCACAAACAGATTTAATTAATTGGAGAAGTTCTATTTATTGGTTGTTGATAGCAAAAAACAAACAAACAAACAAACCCCTTGCCAATAACTAATAGAGGCAAGTCTAATCTGGAGGCTAATGATTCCAAATTTTTAATTGAAAATAAATATAAACCTCAGTAATAGGAGCAATTAAGTGTGTGTGTAAAGGGAAAAAAGGCAAACAAACAACCCCTCAAATACAGCTAAACAATATTTCCCTACTTGAGTAAATCATGTCGCAGCTGCTTCTAAACCTTAAAACAGGGAAGCAGTGCAAATGTGGATTTTCTGTGCAAATCCTCCTGGCAGGAGTGATGCAGCAGTAAGAGCTCCCTCAGCTTACAATGGCATCAAAAGCACAAACCAGGCACAACCTCCGACCCTGTCAGAGACGCCGCTAAGCCACCACGTCCTTTTTCAGTCCTTGCCCTGCTTTCTCCCCTGAACTTCGTCATAAGCACATACTAGATTTTTCTTCTCACAATTTCTGACCTTGTACTTTCAGGACCATTTATATATATACTTCAAATATAAAGAACTCTAATTTCCATTTTTTACATGGACCCAAGAGGCTGCAGATTATCAAATCCCTAGAGGGAGAATCACTTTATACGAAACTGTTCTTACACAATTCTTTACATAAGACAACAATAAACATGGGTATTATTACTGAGTATTTAGCTAGTGGAAAGCAACCTTTCAGATCAGGGAGAGAACAGTATTTTATAAAAATATTATTCAATTCTCTACAGAAGTTTTCTTAAGCCCTGGTTCATATCTGCAACATGTTATAATGTATCATTTTTATTTTACTCATTGCCTCACATTTAAAAAACAATTATTCAATTTATTTAAACAAACCAAAACACCAGTTCAGCCATTTCTTAACACACCTTCACTGCAATCTTCTCTGGTATCTATGAGTTTGGTGTGTTTTGTTTTAGATTCCACATAGAAGAGAAATCATACAGTTATTTGTCTTTCTCCAACTATTTCACTTAGCAGAACACCCTTGAGTTCTGTGTTGTCACAAGTGGCAAGATTTCATTCTTTATTAGGGCTGAGTAATAGTCACTTGTGTATATCTACTACCAGTTCTTTATCCATTCAGCCGCAGATGAACAGTTAGGTTGTTTCCATATCTTGCCTATTGTCGATAATGCTGCAATGAACATAGCAATGCAGATATCTTTTCATAATAAGACTTTTCACTTCCTTTAAATACCCAGAAGTAGAATTGCTAGATTATGTGGTAGTTCTAAATTTAATTTTTAAAGTAACCTCCATACTGTTTCCTATAGTGGTTGCACCAGTTTATATTCCCACCAACAGTGCACAGCGTTCCCTTTTCTCCACAAAATTGCCAACACCCGTTGCTTCAGGTCTTTATAATAACACAGTCTATCAGTTGTGAGGTGATATGTCATTGTGGTGTTGATTTGCATTTCCCTGATGATCAATGGTTTAGACAGAGCATATTACCACAAACCTATTTCTTTGTATATTGGAGTACTAGTCCCTTCTCAGATATATAATTTGCAATTATTTTCTCCCATTCCATAGGTTGCCTTTTCATTTTGTGGATTTTATTTGCAGTGCAAAGGTTTTTTTTTTTTAGTTTGATGTAGTAACACATGTTTATTTTCACTGTTTTGCTTTTGTTGTCAAATTCAAAAAATCATCTCTAAGACCTATGTCAATGAACTCTCTGCCTATGTTTTCTTATAGGAGTTTTATGGTTTCAGGTCTTATGTTCAAGTCTTTACTCATTCTGAGTTAATTTTTGTGTACGGTGTAAGACGATGGTACAGCTTCATTCTTTGGCAAGTGGCTGTCCAGTTTTCTCAACAACATTTATTTAAGAGACTGTCATTTCCTTATTGTATATTCTTGGCTCCTTTATCATAAATAATTGACCATACACACGTGGATTTATTTCTGGGCTCTCTATTCTGTTTCATTGATTTGTGTCAGTTTTTATGCCAATACTATACTGTTTTAATTACTATAGCTTTGTAATATAGTTTGAAATCAGGAACAGTGATGCCTTCTGATTCTCAAGCTTGCTTTGGCTACTTGGGATCTTTCGTGGTTCCATATAAATTTCAGGGTTGTTTGTTGTATTTCTGTGAAAAATACCACTGGGTTTTGATATAGATTGCATGGAATCTGGTGGTGATAAACTCCTTTAGCTTTTGCTTATCTGAAAAACTAATTCTGAATGATAACTTTGCCAGGGAAAGTATTCTTGGTAGGAAGTCTGTTTTCTTTCAGAATTTTCAATATATCATGACACTCTTATGAACTGCAAAATTTGTGCTGAAAAATCTGCTCGTAGTCTTGGGGGGGTCTCCTTGTGCACAAATTGTTTTTGGTCTTGCTGCTTTTTATATTTTTTCACTGTCTTCAACATTTGATGGTTTACTTATAATGTGTCTTTGTGTGGGTCTCTTTGGAATTCCTGAATCTGGATGTCTGCTTTCTTCCCCAAGGTAGAGGAGTTTTCAGCCATATTTTTCTTCAAATAAGACTTCTGCACCTTTCCCTCTCTCTTCTTCTTCTGCAACCCCTATCGTGCAAATTAGTCCACTTAATGTTGTCCCATAAGTCCTTCACGTTCTCTTAACATTTTGTCATTCTTTTTTTTTTTCCTTTTTCTGCTCTGATTGGGTGAGTTCTACTTGCTTTCCTTCAAGATGACTGATCATTTCTTCTGCTTCATCTAGTTTGTTTTTGAACTCCTCTAGTATATATTTTTTTCAGTTCCGTTATTGTATTCTTCAGCTCTGTGACTTCTTTTTGATACTTCTTATACTTTCCATCTTTTTGTTGACATTCTCACTGTGCTCACTCGTGCTTTACCCCAGTTTGGTAAACATCTCTACATCAATTACTTTGAACTCTTTGTAAGGTAAATGAGGTATCTCCATTTCAGTAAGATTTTTTCCTGAGGTTTCATCTTGTTCTTCCACTTGGAACATACAGGGTGAGGCAAAGGTAGATTCACAGTTGTTCACATGGAAAACAGTACAATAATTAATAAATAATAATACAAAAATAAACTCTGTGTTTCAGGTATTCACAATGGTAAACCTACTTTTGCCCACCCTGTCTTTACTTTTTCTTCATTTTGCTTGACTCTGTGATGATATATAAGGAAACCAGCTCTCCCAGTCTTGAAGGAGTGGGTTCATGTAAGAAATGAAACTTTTTAATCAGCCTTGCTCCAAATCTTCGCCTTCCCTCAAACTTCTGTGTTTGTCCAAGCAGCCTATTATATTTTTAACAGCCCCCTGTAGTTGAAGATGTGCCAAGACCTGTCAGTGTCCCACAGGGAGGATCTCAGCATCTAGATTCAGGCTGACGGGAACGCAGACCCTCAGGCAGCAACTGTATTCATGGAGCATTATTCACAATGGCTCAGACATGGAGCAACCGCAGTGTCCATCAGTAGATGACTGGATAGAGACGACGTGGTACATACTCACGATGGAATACTACTCAGCCATAAGAAAAGATGAGATACTGACATTTGCGACAACATGGATGGATCTTGAGAATAGCATGCAAAGAGAAATAAGTCAGACAGAAAAAGTTAAGAGCCATATGATTTCAATTATATGCAGGATATAAAACTGAAAACAACAAGTGAACAAACAGGAAAAACAAACATAAACTCACAGACACAGACAATGGTATGCTGGTTACCGGAGGGAAGGAGGGAAGTTGTACTAAAAGGTCAAGGGGGTCAAATACGTGGCGATGGAGATTTGACTTTGGGAGGTGGGCACAAAATGCAATATACAGGTGATGTATCATAGAATTGTACACTTGAAACCTATATAACCTTATTAACCACTGTCACCCCCAATAAATATAATTAAAAAATAAAAGTATGCAAATAGGTAAAGTCCTGAGGGGCTGCAAGTGTAAGCCCTAGCAGCCACCAGTACCAGGTAATCTGGAGGAGTGCCTGCTGGCAGCTGCAAAAATTGGGGCTCCAGACAAGTGTGTAAGGCTCTTTCTGGGGGTCAGCAGGGAGCTGGAGCAAGGCAGAGGGGCCATGTCAGGATGGCATCCACAGCCCATGGTCCTTGACAGCCCGTCTAAAAACCACAAAATGTATCCATAACCAATTAAAATGTATCATCTTTACATGGCCCCCTTTTTCCTTATTTATGTGGGGGCACAGTAAATCACAGTAGCTGACTTTTGAGGGCCAGGGAAAGGTTCCTGAAATACTGTTGAGTATATAAAGGGCATTGTTACCTAAATGGCAGAGATACCTTCCCTCTAAGGTAATCTTAGACTTCACAGACCTTTCCACTGTTTCAGCACTAATAACACAGTAGAGAATGAGAGGCAGAAAAAGTCTTTTCTTCATCAGTCAATATGCCTTTGAAGTCCAAGGCCATTATGAGTTTGAGTCCTTAAACATGGTGACTTATGAACGTCATAAAGTCAATTCTAGCCTCAGAGAAGCTCCTTAGCATCAGCTTGATTTGTCATTAATCTTGATAAAATACCAAATATTACCCCAAGTCTGTTTATAGAAAAGATGAGAACACTGAAAAGAGTAGCCTCTAGTAATTTTCTAAGAAACAGAAAGTATAAAAAGACCAGGATTTTACAAAAAGAGAAGAAAGCAGATTAAAATATAGATGCCACCAAATCTAACAACACCCGAATTCACACACTCTCTGCTGCACTGTGGCAGGGCAAACCCGGGGAAATCAATGACATCTTTTTGGGGTGGTCAGTGACGAAATCGAGAGTGAACAAAGGCAGCAATGGGCGCAGTAGGCACGGGCCAGAGCAGACACAGAAGACCGGGGGAAAGAAGCTGAGAAGGCAGCGTACCGCAAGCTTGGGGCAAACCAACGAGCCATATTCAAAATCCCAAACACAGTAACAATTCTAACAGGACCATCACCAAAACAGGTAATTATCTTAAATTCTCCTTTCAAATAAATACAAAATAAAAATAAATGAGTACACTGAAGATGAATAAACCTGGTAACACAGACAAGAAAGCAAAGCAGTTAGTAAACAGCAAAATCCTTATAGCTTCTATTTAATACTTGAAAAGTAAAGGCACAATTCTCAAATATATATTGCTTATTTATACCTTAGGAACTGTGACAGACACCCCTTCCCCCAACTGTTAAAGAATACAATGATGCTATTTCAAAATTCAGTCTGCTAAGAAAAAAAAAATCAAGTTAGCCCTCAGTTGTGCACCGGTACCTTGTCACGCTCTCCCTTCCATCCCTCCCATTCCTGCACTCCGCAGGCCAGGCCACGGCGGGAGCTGCAGTAGCACAGCTGGGAGGCACGACACTCAGTTGCCTCCCGGATCACGCACTCCCGCAGCCCTCACAACAGGTCAGAGAGGCAGCCCGTGTGCGCTACTCCATGGACACTGGTATCTAAAAGACCACACCATTTATTCTCTATTATATTTATTTAATCTATTCATTACACTCTGCCTAATATAATGATTTATTATTTCCTATGTCTTCATCTTTATTTCCTTAAACTGAAATGTACTATGACCCTTAAAGGCCAGGGTTATGTTTCATGATATTCCCCATGGTAACTTGCCTGGAAGTAGTTCAATCTGCCTGTGGATGAATGACTGTATCAGAGGATATTGAGTAGACCTTTTCCTGTTGCCAGAGGATTGGTTCCCAGGATGCTAAGCTAAAACTAAACAGGCATCAGGTAGCCCATATTCTAAAGCCCGCTGCAAATATCAGGGGTCTGCCACTGCGACACTTATTAGTGAGTGACTAAAAGAGCGACTAGACCCAACCATGACCTCTGATTCCTTCAGCCCCTATTTATAAAATAAAAACGGGGGGTAGGGAGCTAAGGTGCAGAATGAGAAGCAATCTTTAGCTGTGAATGATCAGTCTAGGGAGTACGCTGATACTCCTCACTACCAAGCCCACTGTGGAAGTCTCCCAAACAGTCACTCAAAACATCAGCGGTACCTGCAAGGCGGGAAGGTTGGCACCTCACTCCCCTGATGTTTATCTGCTAAGGGAAAAATGCATCTATTGGCCTTACCCCTAACTACCTGAAGAGGGAAAAGAAAACCGGTAGCACCAAGCACAGCAGAGAACAGGAGCAGCTGCAGAGCCTGCACACACACTCGTGGCACACTTTGCCACAGGAGTCAGCTGGAAGGGAGCCAGGCCAAGCCATCTTGCCATGATGCTTCTCCTGAGGACCTATTTCCCCCCTGCCCAGGTGAAAGGAAGAAGTGGAACTGGTCCAGAACTTTTCAGAATGTCCCACCCAGATCCCCACCAAAGAGCCAGCCTTGTACAATTGCCTCAGAGGGCACTGGCAGGCAGTCGGTCTTTCAGAAAAAGTGACAACCAAGAGGAGAAAGTAGTGCAGGAAGAGGAGGGTGAAAAGGGTGGAAGAGCTGGCTGTGTCCCCTTCTCAGCCAGAGGGGCAGGCGGGGCAGGGGACAAGGGCTAAACGGAATATGAGGTTGAAGTCTAGACTAGACTTGACTTTCATATCCTAACTGACTGCAAAATGATGGCCTACTGCCCAATATGCCATAAAAGATGGGAATGGAAGAGTCAACAAAGCTCTTTGAAATGAATGACTAAAGAAAAAGAAAACTTTTATTTTTTTTATACTAGAAAGTACAAATTATTCAATAAAATGATTTCAAAAGAATAAACAAAGAATTAAATATCTAGTAGCCCTGATTTTTTCAGTTCCCCATTTTCTTTTAGATCTTCTGGAACAGGGCGGAGGAGAGAGACATAAATTTTGAGAAACCAAAAAGGTTTATTTCCGTTACCTGGATATGGCTAAAAATACTCCAAGCAGAATCTATACTCCCCTTCGACAGAGCAGTCAGCCTAATGCAGTCAAAAGGCCAGCGTGACAAGGGTCCTTGGTGTGATTTACAATGTAAGAGTTTAAAATGGTGTGGCCCATGCTGTGGTAATAAACATTCATTTTAAGCCTTTTAAAGGACTAATACTTCATCTGAACATTCTCAGAGAAGCTCTCTCTTTGCAGGAGGGAGCAAAATGGTACAAAGAAGCCATAAAAAGAGGCTGTATCAAAGTGCAAAACCCCACGGTTTTTTCACTGAGCTGACCTTTTACCTACTCCACTGCCAGAAAATCTAGAACCAACTCCAGACAAAGGCGCAAAGTATGATTTGACTGAATCCTCAGAGCCTCTCCATTAACACAACAAAGCAATCAGCTGACACACAGGCAAATTTTCTATGCAGGGAATTAAAAAGTCATCTTCAAGTCCCACTCCGTGTGCTCTGACTTGCACAGTCAGTGCGAACACGGGGCCCCAAACTGATGGGTGTGGGAAACCAACCCTGGATCCCCAGGACTCCAACCGTCACAGAAAATGGTTTGCTTTCCTACCCAGGACAGAAGCCCTCCGGCACTTCTTCGAAAAGAGAGAGACTTCTGAAAATAAAAATGAGCCAAAGGGTTTTGAAGACGACTTACACAAACATGTTGTGGCCAGGTATACTTTACGGCATCTCCAGTATCCAAATTCACTTAAAAATCCACTGAATCTCTCTCTCTCTCTTTCTTTTTCTGTGGAGATTACAGTTACTTAACTAATGACCTCACTAAGGAAACTCACTGAATTAAGTAGATTACTGCAGGAGAGTATAGAGTTTTACTTTCTGAAAAGCTGTAAAAGGAGTAGTTCTTATATTTGTGTGATAGTCTGATTTCCACGTGGCCCAGAGACTGGGAGCTCTTAAAATAATCTCTAGTTATGAAGCCAAATTCTGATATAATTAAGATCCTTATCAAGTAATGGGTTTCTATTCTGTTACTGTTCCCTAAAATATATTGGATATTTTTACCTCTCTCTCAGTCTACGCTTTTATGTTCAGGTAAATTGATGGTAAGCACTCTCAGGAAACTAGGATTACAGTGGAACTTCCTGAACTTGATAAAGTATACCTAAAATACCTACAGCAAACACCATACTTGATGTCGAGAAACTCGAAGCGTCTCACTAAGATCAGGGAGAAGGCCAGGATGTCCCCTCTTAGTACTTCTTTTCAACGTCATACTGGAAGTACTAGCTAATGCATTAAGATAGAAAAAGAAAAAAGTATACAGATTGGGAAAAAGGAAATAAAACTGTCTTCATAGATGACTTGGTCATCTATGTAGAAATTTCAAAAAAATAGGGGAAAAAAGACTCCTGGAACAAATATGGAATCATAGCAAAGTTGCAGAATTCAAGGTTAACAGACAGAAGTCAATTGCTTTCCTATATGAGGGGGATCCAAAAAACTTGAAATTTATTTACAAAAAATTGTGTACTTATTCTTACATGTTTAAACTTCAGTCACCTTCAAAGTACTCTCTATTTGATGCAATACACCCATCGAGATGTTTTTCCCACTGCTCAAAACAGTTTTTGAACTCCTTGATTTTGATGCTTTTTAGTGCTTCTGCCATGTTTTGTTTCACCTCTTCCGCATGTTTCCCTTTGAGGATTTTTTTTCATCAAGGGAAACAAAAAAAGCTGTTTGGGCAAGATCAGGTGAACAGGGAGGGTGGGGGAGAGGGGTCGTGCTGTTTTTGGTCAAAAACTGAACACTCACTGCGGTGTGGCCAGGTGCACTCATAAATCACCCATCATGAAATGCGCAAACGTGTTGAAAGAGTCTTAAAAAAAAATTCACTGAAGCCAAATGCAGCCTCTCACAACAATGCCAGATGGCACACTGATACAGATGGGTTCCCAGAACACTTACCTAGTAGAGGGAGCCTGTACTACAAGGGGCCCACCCTCTAGAAGATAATTCCAGTATTTTTGGGTCCCCCCTTGTATACCAGCAACAAACAAGTAAAACTGGAAATTAAAAACATAATATCACCCTGGCTGGTGTGGCTCAGTTAGTTGGTACATCATCCCATAGACTGAAAGGTCACAGGTTCGATTCCTGGTCAGGGCATATACCCAGGCTGCGGGTTCAATCCCTAGTCAGAGAACACATGAGAAGGCAACCAATGGATCTCTCTCTCTCAAAGCAATGAAAGAATGTCCTTGGGTGAGGATGAAAAAAATTTTTTAAATATCTGTTAAAAAAGGTGATTTAAAAAATTTTCATTTACGTTAGCACCCCCCCAATGGAATACTCAGATATAAATCTAATAAAATATGTACAAGATCCATATGAGGAAAACTTTAAAACTTTGATGAAGGAAATCAAAGAACTAACTAAACATATATTCCATATTCCTAGGTAAAGAGACCCACATTGTCAAGATGTCAGTTCCTCCCTACTGGAATCAATGCAGTTCTGACAAAACCCCAGCAAGTTATTCTGTGGATACCAAACACAGTTACTCTAAAGTTTATGTGAAGAGGCTAAAGACCCAGAAGAGCCAACGCAGTATTAAAGTAGAAGACCGCCCGGAGGACCGACACAGCCCAACTGTAAGACTCACTATAATCATGGCAGTGTGGTGCTGGCGAAGGAAAAGTGTATCCATGGAACACAACAGAAAACCCCAAAATATACTCTATAAATACAGTCAACTGCTCTCTGACAGAGGAGTAACGACAATAGAACACAGCAAAGCTGGTCTTCTCAAGAGATGGGACTTGAACAACAGGGCGTGTACATGCAAAAGAACACATCCGGGCACAGACCTGACATTCTTCAAAAAAGTTCACTTGAAGTGGATTAAAGATGTAAATGTAAGATGCGAAACTACAACAATGCTAGAAAATATAGATGACCCTGGGTATGCTGATGCCTTTTTAACGAACTATAGAAATGATCCCTGAAGTATAGTCTTTGGTGGTGCCTTTTTAGACATAATACCAAAGTCGCAATCCATGAAAGAAATAACTCATAATCTGGTCTTCATTAAATTAAAAAAACTTCTTCTCTGTGAAAGACAGTATCAAGAGACTGAGAAGACAAGCCACAGACGCTGAGAAGGCATTTGTGAAAGACATGTATGATAAGGGACAGTGGTCCAAAACATAGAAAGAACTCTTAACTCAATGATAAGAAAACAAAGAAAAAAAGAAAAGGAAATTGGGCCACATACCTTAACAGAAACCTCACCAAAGAAGACATACACATGCCAAATAAAGATGTAAAAAGATGCTCCACGTCATACGTCATCAGGGAAACGCACATTAAAACAACAACGAGATACCACTGTGGGACCCTATTCGAAGGGCCACATTCTGGAACACTGTTAGAGACAACACCAAATGCTGATGAGGATGCGAAGCAACAAGAACTCTCCTTCGTTGCTGGTGGGACCCCAAACAGTACAGCCACTTCGGAAGACAATTTAGCAATTTCTTAAAAAAAACTAAACACACTCTTATCAACAATCCAGCAATCGTGCTTCTTGGTATTTACCCAAAGGAACTGAAAACTGATGACCACACAAACACCTGCACGTGGATGTTTACAGCAGCTTTGTTCATAATTGCAACACTAGGAAGCAACCAAGATGTCCTTCAGTAGGTGAATGAACAAGTAAACTGTGGAATGTACACTCAATGCATATTATTCATAAAAAGGAAGTAAGCTATAAAGACATGGAGAAACCTTAAATGCATATTACTAAGCAAAAGAAGTCAATCTGAAAGGCTCCATATTGCATAACTCCAACTATACGGCATTCTGGGAAAAGGCAAACACTATGGAGACAGGAAAAAGATCAGTGGTTGACAGGAGTGTGGAAGAGGGGTAACAGATGGAACACAGAGGTTTTTTACGGCAGTGAAAGTACTGCATGAAACTATAACGGTGGAGCCATGTCATTACGTATTTGCACAAACCCACAGAATGTACACCACCAAGAGTGAACCCTAGTGTAGAATGGACTTTCGGTAATAAGGACGTGCCAAAATAAGTTCACAGATTCTGACAACTATACCACTCTGTTGGGGATGTTGATAATGGGGAGGCTATGAATGTGTGGGGTCAGGGTAAATTGGAAGTCTGTATTTCTTCTTAATTTTGATGTGAAGCTAAAATTGCTTTAAAAAAAAAAAAAAGTCTTAAAGTCCAGGAAACAGATTCTCCTCTAGAACCTCCTGAAAGGGACACAGCTGATCTGACTACTTGATTTTAGCCCCGAGACCCGCGTTACGCTTCTGCCTTACAGAACCGTACGATAATAAACGTGTGCTGTTTTAAGCCACTAGGTATGTGGTAATCTCTTAAGGCAGAGATAGAAAACTAATACAATGTAAGGAGAACAAACTTTTCTAGGACTCTGGGAATTGCAAAATGAAGTTGAACGTATATTCCAGGAAGTCTGGGTTCAGTGGGGAAAGGGAAGTTAAAGCAAAGAAAGCCCCCAAACTGAAAAGATGCTTGTTACCTTCAACATTTCGAGAAAGAAATCTTACCACTCATTATCTCCAGGGATATGGTAACGGAGAACTGAAATAGCTTTGCCAGTAGTCCTCAGAATTATTCAGCTCTGATCAAGAGGACAAGTCCTAAGAGACAACTTCCCCCAATAAAACTGGAGAGGAGAATTTTTAGAATGCTAAGAGTAGCAGGTTACTTCTGCTGCAGCTAGGATATGCAGAATATAAAAAAGGGTAAGGGAGACAGCCTCACATAGTCACAGAAAGGATAACTTGAAGCACTAAGGCATTTGTTAAAATTTCAGGCTATTACCAGCCAAGGTATCATGTAATTAACATTCATTGAAATGCCACCAAAGCTTTTTAAGGTACCCACTATTTTTAATACATTTCCTCTTCAGGTCTATGCGTGCAATGACAATAAAAAGCTCATGAAGAAAGAAGAGTTCAGGGAAGATGTGAATGGAAGTCCAGGAATGTGACCAAACAATTAGTCTGGCAAATAGGACCAGCAGGCCAGAGCACTGGGGAACTTGGGATGAGAGAGAGGAGAGCAAGGAGGCTGCTCCTGTGCAGGCTGATACTGGGGTGCTGTTCCTGGCACAGATGATGCCTGGTCATGTGACATGCATGACTCACTGCAGTTCTCTGAGGTTAGGTAAGAGCCCCCCTGAAAACAGTCTGCGTCAGCGCTTAAGTCATGGGTAAGCTCCCAGAGGCATGTCAGCTTCCACTGTGAAACAGCCTAAGGAGTCAGAAAGACTTTTTTTTTTTTAATTAACTAGGGAAACTTCTACTAGGGAGGGGGTCTGGAAGAAGAAGCATGTCACACTGAAACCTCACACCTTGAGACTCGGTCCTGAGACCCTGAGGCAGGAACAGCCAGTGGATAGCCTCGGAGAAGCAGCCCCAGCCGGGTGGATAGGAAGGACAGAGAACGCCCCCACAAGGACCATCACCGTTCAGTACGGCCTCTTCTGTATCTCTGCCTCAGAAAGAACGTCTCACAGTTCTTACAGCGTGGAGGCCACGTGCTTTACAAAATAAGATACAGATACCACATCCCAGCATTTCTTTACTTGGGGACTATTGTAGAGGAAATCTAGCAGAGTTTTGCTTTGTACCCATTTCCACTACATCTCAAGTAAAGAGCTGCACACACAGGGGCTTGTGAGGCCCCCGGATGGAGAATGCTTGCGAAACATGCCTCCAGTGAAGAACCCCTCAGTCGGCACCCACTTAGGAAGTGTCTGTTCCATGCCAGGCACCGTGCAGGGCTCTAAAGGCCTACATACAGTCTCACCTCTCCAAAGGTATATCTCAGACATCACTTCCTCCAAGCCCAGGAAGCAGCCAGGGGAGGATCTCTTAAAGAATATGCACTAGAAGGAAGAACCCTGAAGAAGAGTGGCAAAGAGGGAACACTCTGTTTGTGTTCTACCACTACAAGTCACACTCAGGAGTCCTTCACATCCCTGGCTTCATTGCAGTGCCTTAGTTAAAATACTGCCCTAAAACTCCAGCTCCAACACAGGGCTAGGAGGCGGTGTCAGGTGCTACACAGAGAGGGACACCCTGTGCCGGCCCAGAAGCCACGGCCACCCTTATAATCCCCATGTGCTTTGATACTGTGCTTACTCCAGGTTTCTCAAAGTCTGAGAGCATTTCCCCATGGCCAAATTCAATGCTAAAAGGGATTTTTCTACTGGGCAGTTTTCAAACATCATTTTTGCATGTATAAGCTTTTACATGTTGCAATACTTAAAAGCTGGGAACTCTGTAAATATCCAATAATAATTTGTAAGCAATATGTCTTGGCACATTCAGTCAAAATATAAGGCAGCCAGTTAAAAGGATTGTATAGATTTATACTCATTCATATGAAAAGATATCAAAGACATACTAAATGAAAATCATAAAACACTATATTTAATAAAAATAGAATAATTACAAAATAATACTTAAAAACTTAAACTATACAGTAACATAAGTCTAGAAAAAAGACTAGAAGAATATTTATCAAGAGACTAATAATGATGTATTTGTGGGTAGTGAGAATAAGACGGATTTTACTGAACTGGCCAAAAAGTCCGTTACATTTTTTTCCATAAAAGACTTTTTTCATTTTTACCAATAACTGTGCTGATTTCGATATGTTGAGTATGTCAGCTATCTCCCAGGATTAGCTTCTAGTGGACAGAGGCCATGGGTGCTGCTAAACATCTTCCAATGCATAAGACAGCCCCATAGCAAAGAATTATCTGGCCAAAATGTCAATAGTACCAAGAAACTTTGCAAACCACTTTTGACACGTTCGATCAGTCACAGCACCTTCTCCATACACTGCACAGATCTTTTTGTGTGTGTTTCAGTTGCGTTTTTACCTTTCTTGAAATAATAAAGCATAATATGCTGAAAATGTTGTGTATTTTCTTCCATCTTCAATATTAAAACAGCTGTAGAAAAACTCACCAATTTTGACGTTTTTAAAAATGCATGCAGATATGACAGCTGTCACAATACAATCTAAAATTGTTTTGAATGAAGTTAAAGAAAACTAAGTGCTACTAGAGCCATTGTACAGAAAAAAACTAACAAACCTCTTGTCAAATCCAGTATTTCTTTTTCTTATTTTTCTTTTATTTTGATTTTCTAAATTTCTAAGATGACCATATATTGCTAAAAAAAAAACAAAACAAAAAACTCTACACATTCCCTATTGTTGAAGGTATTTGTACTCATGAACAACTTGTCAGAAAAAAAATGACATATCTCACAATGAATGGTTTTTAATTCTTCTGTTTTCCTTCCCTTAAATTACCACATTTTTTTCTGCCTTCCTTTCGAATGTTTACCAGCAGGAAAATTCTGTATATGCAAAAGGCATGTAACGCTCTACTACCCCATATCACCTACACTGACCCTGTCTCCCTGCACCATGCCATCAACAATGCTAACTTAACATCAGAACACCCAGTCCAGCCTGTGCGTTCAAACACTGCGACTGCAGGAGAGTTACTTTACATTTTCAATCCTTCTTTTAATCTGTGGGCAACAAACGCAGAGTGAAAGGAAAAATTAAATTGGGCAAGTGATGTGATAGTGCTCTTAAGAGTGTAAAACACCATAAATGGCTGCTCTTTGCATCACCATCTTTAGCATCTCCTCCAAAATATTTTCAGGTGTTCCTGTCACAATATTTAATGATGAGTTTATCAGGAAACACTGTTCAAAGAACATTTATGTGAAACCGTTAATGAAGAGACAGGTAAATGTAACGACCCTAAAAGTACGTGAGTTTCTTATTGCATTCAGAAACGGAACTGAGTAGAGTGCAGCCACAGGGTCAAGTGCAAAAGTCTAGGGACCAGCGTGTTACACAGACCTCGATTCAAGACCTGTCTCTGCTCCTTCTGAGGTGCGCAGCATTGGAAGGATGACTGCCTCGCACCTCGCTCTCTTCGGCTGTGAAACGTCAGCGACGGCACTGATGTTGCGGAGGGTGTATGATGATTACGCAACACAGAGCACACGCAGGAACGCCAGCCTTCTGAAGGACCTCACCGACCGTGAAGCCAACATGTGCGATGATGACTTCAACTCCCAGAGAAAGGGAAACAACCGAAAGAGAACATTCAAAACATTAAGTAAAATGCCAAACACTTTTCATAGTAAAGAACTGCATTTCTAGTAGCTTGTTGCCTACATAATAATACAAACAGCTACTGGAAAACAAACATCATCTTGTTAGAAATAAGTCTGATAAGGCCCTTCTCAAAGACCATAGCCTGACACTGCTCCTGGATTCAATGTGACCATCACTCCACACAAAATTTGGATGTTGAAAATAAATAAATAAACACTGGTTACTATGGAAACAAGCAGTCCAAAGGCAGCATTCGGAGGAAAGGGCTCTCACCTTCCTTTACCCACAGCCCTTCTTCTCGCCCGCCTCCTTACTGCGCTCAGCGCTCTCTGCCTCGCGCTAGAGCCACGTGCGCACGGTCGGATCCCTCCGCCCACACGGCAAGCTCTCTGAGTGCAGAAACCTGCTTTATTCATCTCTGGCTTCTCCACAAAGCCACGCACACAAAAAGAGCCACGAAGAAGTAGTTTGCTGGGCGGGAAAGGAAACAACATGTACTTACAAGCACGGCCACAACTGAGCACTATGCCTACGCAACTTAACCTTTCGGGGAAAATTCATCAAGCCTTCAAACCACTTGTCCAGTAAGAATATGCAATCAACCTGATTTTACAGGCTAAAGGCCAACTTAAGAATTATAATCCTTCCTGAATGATGATATGGAATTTGAATTCAGTCACTGTTTTTTATCAACTTCAACTTTCTTTATGAGATTATAATTGACTAAGTATAACCTCAGTTCTTTGTTTAATAAATTAAAATAACAAGTAAAATAAGGCAATATTGTCACGCCAAAGAATTATTTTTAACAATAAATATCCCATTCGAAAGATCGCTTTTCCCTATAAGCAGGAGAGCTATTCTGTTTGTCTGGGGTCTTTAACGGGCCCATTAGGGGCCAACCACAGCGCCACATCATAACAAGGTAAATCCACTGTGAGCACACTGGGGGTCAGACCCGCCAGAACATCTGTGTGCGAGAACAGCTGGCATGGCTGCCTTTAGCAAAATGCGACATAATCCACAGGGCTGAGCTGTCAAAGCATGAACAGCATCTGACACAAAGGAATTAGCAATTTAACCAAGTTTGTTGTTTTTCCAAATAATGGGCCTGATTCTAAAAAGCATATGTTTTCTGTCAAATACATGACTATTCTATTTTATGAAAAATATACTAATGAAAAAATATGGGTCTACTGTTTCGCTCAAGCCAGAAATTATACTACCCTCTACTGACAGTATATAAATTATGAGCTGGCCCGCTTGGTATTTTCCTCCTGAGGTGTGTTTAACAGGATTTCCTTACCTTGTACTTGGCTTTATGATACTCAGTTTTTTTTTTTAATAACAGATTACATTACAATATACACAATGGACAAGAGGACATTTGGAGAAAAGTACATTAAAAAATCTGTTTTAACTATCTCTATTCAGCATGTAACTGGAGACCTCAGGTCTAATCCTTTTTCTCCAACCTTGCATATAACAAGTCCGTTTTAAAAGCAAGTTAAAGCAGTATTATACATATTATTTTTCAAGGAGGTAATTAGCCTTTACCTCCTCAGCCTTTTGCCTATGATTACCAGAGATGAATAATGAAATCAATGGAGAAATAAATACACTACTTGTAGCTACTATGTGTTTGTCTTCTCTTGCAGAGTATGACATTTTGAAAAGTAAAATATCTCCCAGTTTCCAAGTTACAGAATGTAGGTGAAGTTTACCTGGCAACCAAGGGCTGGGGTGGGGGTGGGGGACACATTCCTAGCAGGCAGGTCTGTAAAATGCTATGTCAAAAAGGAAGTCAGAATGACCTTTCCGAGAGGTGGAGAGGGCAGTCACCCATACAGCATTAGTTAAGAACTAATGAAAGGCTGGCCCGAACTGAAGTCTCTACCCACCAGCCTGTGGAGCATAACACACACAAATGTCATGCCCAAATGACCTCGGGATAAGAAAGGCAAGCGCACTCTTTCCCAGCATCCGAGAGCCACACACTGTCTAGACCCGTGACTGCAAAGACACCGCGAGGGTAAATTTGTGTGTGTGTGTTCCTACGTATGTACATGTGCATGTTTATTTATACATGAATAACACATATATCAGAATCTTGATGTGGAAATGGAAAGGAATGAGAAGGGTAACAGAGGGTATGGATTCTCTAAAATCTGATAAACACTGGCCAGAACAACCTTTCAGCGCCGTTTCACACAGGCTGGTTAAGATGGCTTTTCTGGGCCCAGAGGCGGTGCCAGTGACCCAGAGTAAATTTCGCATGGGGAGTGGGGCGTGAAGAAATCGTATGGCAGGTACTCAATGAGCTTGTGGCTTTGCGGGTTCTAAGAGAAGGAAGCCAGACCTATGAGCGGGTGCCGGTGGTGAGAGAAGAGGGCAGGAGACCACCGCCCTGCACACGAGAGATCGCTGAGAACAATTCTGTAACACGTATGTGTTTACAATGTAAACAGCAATTATAACACTGGGGCCTGTGTGCGTGCTCACAGAAGCCTCTCTGAATGTTTTCAATGTTCTGTTCCCGTTTCAGTTACAATCAAGCACACACACACTTATATTGAGACCCCAGGATCGTGTCCTTAAACTCACAGTCACTAACCTCAGGTGGTCACTGGTGCCGCCTGTCCATCCCACCATATCTCCCTGGCAAAGCGACGACGGTACAGCTCACCTACACAATCATCTCCCCATTTCTCAAACCCTGGTCATCTTTTCCTTCCTCACTCTCAAAGGATGGCATGCCTTATTTTACCTCGAAAACAGTATCAAAAGAAGAGAACTTCCGCGCATCCTGACCCAAATCCACCCACCTCCTTGCGTAGCTGCCTGCCCTCCATTCTTGTGGCTGCACTGCCTGGCAGGTGGCCTCTCCGTGCTCCTGCCCCTACGGCTGCCGTCTACGTGCACACCTAGCTATCATCCCTCCCCCCTGCCTGAGGACATCAGGCTTACACTGTCCCCTCTCTCATCCCATCCTCCCTTGTCTTTAAACATGTTTTTTAAAAAATTCCCTTCACCCCATATTCCCATCAGGCTATCACACCATTTCTTTAGTCCCCTGTATATAGCAAATTTCTACCAAGAATTAGATGCACTAACAAGTTACTTATCCTTGCTGCCTCATGTTCTCTCTCACTACTGTGTCCTGAACCCAGTTCAATCAGGCTTTTGTCTCTGTCACTCCAAACAAGTCTTGCCACATCAATAACGTGCTGCGTTTTGCCAAAGACAATGGTGAATTCTTAGTTCCCATTGTACTTGATCTATTAATAGATGCAGCTTTTCACACTTCCTTTCCTGAGACACTTCCTCTTGCTCATAGGACCCCAGTTCTTTCCTCTGCCTTCACCAGCCTCTCCCTGTCCATCAGGTGACGGCCACACGCAGGCACCACCTGACCGTACACCAGACCGCTACTCTCTTTACCTGCGTCTCCCCTTAGATGCTCCCCTATAGTTTCACAGCTCTAAGTACTGAACGTACCAACAGTTCTCCAATTTATCTCTCTTGCCTAAAAACATATTCCCTGTGAAATCTAGACTCATGCACCCTATATCATGACACAGATATCCACTCAACAACCCAAATTTAACGTGTCTGAAACTAAACTCTTGACTCAACCCACAACTCCAACTCTCTTCTCCGCCTCAGGAAACAGCAACTCCATTCATCCATGTTTCCAGGCCAAAACCTTGAGTAATCTTTGAGTTCTCACTCTTCCAACCAGAGTCCAGAAATTGCGTGCCACCTCCATCACCCCCAACCCTGGTCCAGGCCACATCACACTCTCTGCTTCCACCCAAAATGTCTCTCCATGAAGCAATCACAGTGCGCACTTTAGAATTTAACTCACATCGTATCACACTCTTCTGCTCACAGACCTCCAATGGTTCCGATCCACTAAGAGGGAAATCCAAAATCTTAACCACAGGCTACCCAGTGCTACATAATTCAGTGTCTACCAACTTTCTGACCGTACTCACTGCCTCTCCGTCCGCTCTGGTGCCCTGGCTCTTTTCCTAACTGCTTATTAACATGCTGCCCACTCAGAACATTCGCAATCACTGTTTGCTCTGCCCAGAACTCTTTACTTCCAAACAATTTCATGGCTTGAATCCTCAGTTCCATCAGCGGTCTGCTCAAATGTCAGTTTATTCTGACAGCCTTTCTGTGGGAGCAAATTTTTATGATGTCTCCAATATTCCCATTGCTCAGGTGTACGAAGAGGCACCCAAAAAAACTGGAATTACCTTCTGGAGGGCGGGCCCCTTGTAGCGCAGGCTTCCCCTGCTAGGTGAGTGTTCCAGGAACCCAGCTGTATCAGTGCACCAGCTGGCGTTGTCATGAGAGGCTGCATTTGGCTTCAGTGAATTTTTTTTAAAGACTCTTTCAACGCTTTGCCCAGTTCATGATGGGTGATTTGTGAGCACACCTGCCCACACTGTGCTGAGTGCTCAGCAGTTTTTGACCAAAAATGGTATGACCCCTGGGCCCCCACCCTTTCTATTCACCCAATCTTACCACAAGCGACTTCTGTGTTTCCCCGGATGAAAAGTCTCAAAGGGAAACATTTTGCTGATGTGGGACAAGTGAAACAAACAACAGCAGAAGCACTAACGGGCATCAAAATCGACTGAGTTCAGAAACTGTTTTGAATAGTGAAAAAAGTCTCGATAGGTGTATTGCATCAAATGAAGAGTACTTTGAAGGTGATTGAAGTTTAAACATGTAAGAATACCCAACATTTTATAAATAAATTCCATTTTTAGGGGTCCCCCCTCTGTGTCCTCCATATGTGTCCTGCATAATCCTCTCCCCTGAGCGTGAACGGGATCTTTAAACAGGATGGGCCACCATTCCCATGATTAGGTCATGCTATGAGGAAAAGGTGAAGGGATTTTGCAGATGTAATTAAATTTCCAAATTGACTAATTCTGACTTACTCACAAGGGACATGTTCCTAGGGAGCCCTGGCTTCGTAGGACTGGCCTAAACCTTTAACGGGGAGACTGAGTCCTCCAGAGACTCAGGAGATGGTCTCCTGTTACCCTTGAAAAAACGCCAGGTCATAGAGTGAGCTCTCTGTGGAAGGAGATGGTCTGAAGGCGCTGAGCACCTCAGTCCACACTGCAAGGAACTGAATTCCGACATCACCCAGATGAGCCTGGAAGAAGATACTGAGCTCCAAATAAGCATCTGGATTACAGCCTGCGAAACACAGCAGGGGAACCATCCAGGCTGAGCCCAGACTTCCGACCTGAAGAAGCTGTGAGGCGGCACTGTAGTAACTTGTCACATGGCAGCAGAAAACAAACATGCCTTCCTCAGTAAGGAATAGCACTCTGTGTGCTTTCTATCCTCCTGAGGGAGCTTTTCCTTCAGACAACTTGGTCTATCATTATAAAATAAACATTTGAATTGTTCCTCTCCCCACCTCTAAAATATAAGCTTCTGGAGGGCAAAACTTTGTGGTTTTTTTACCCTCCTGAGCACCTAGAATAGCACCATGCACATAGTAGGTGCCTAATAAATATTTACAGGAAGAATGAATGTATTTGCTATTTACATTTACGTCAGCTCAGAGTGATCACAACAATTTAATAGCTTTTAACTTTCAAAGGCTATTTCTCAGGCTGAAGCACAAGGATTGCGCTTCAAGAAGTCTAACACTATATTCCGAAAGATCCAGTTCTCAAATATGAAAAACACATTTAAACAAAAATCTTGTAAAACTATAGGGGGAAATGTACATAAACAACTAGGCAACAACATATGTTCGCTGAAAATAAGTTATACTAAAAATCATTTCCACATTTTGAAGGTGTTTCTACATAGTTAGATTCAGGAAAACACCATTGTATAGCATGTGAATTTCAGCAACACTTTCTATGGATCCTCGTATGGTATCCTTCTGAAGAGTAACATCCACTAAAAGGCAGGGAGTTGATAGGATTTGGTTCTGGTTGAGCAACTACAACATAAAATACTAGTTAACTGTTGAAAGTCACTTAGACAGCGAGCAGTTTCTAACAGAGGCCAGAGGCTCTGTCCTACCTGAGAACATGTTTAGCAACGTTTTGGATAAAGATGTCAAAGACAGGTTTATCAGGTTGGCAAGTGATGACATCCAGACACTGTAACTGATATGGCACGCTGACATGAAATGCATGGCGGGTAAGCAGTGAGTCAAGACCAACAGATTCATTATTACATGATAAATGTTAAGACAGAGTTAAATCACAGTTCAGAATTAGATTTGATAGCCCTTCAAATTAAAAAAATCAAAATCAGGTTTAGTTTTGAGCGTTAGGTCATGCTAAATTTGCCACCAAGGTACAGAGACATTTCAAAAGGCAGTGAAAACTTGAGCTGATTTAGGAAAAATACAGCGAAATCTCACGATCTTATGACTGTATTCCAGTCTGTTCAGACCACATCTGGAGGCCTGTATGTAAATTAGGTGCTACATTTAAAAGGGACAATGTTAAACTGGAAAACAAGTCCTTAAAGAGAATTCTGAGGTAAAACAACTTTTAGAGTAAATTCCTTTCCTACAAGACTTTTCTTAAAACTTTAATGTTAATGTTGCTTGTGATTTCCAAAAGAGGTGTATGTGTACGCACGATACGTGGATACCATGCACACAGTTTCTTAACTTACACACTCGGGAAAACCACCACCTAGACCCGTGAGGAAAAAGGCAACAAAAGCAGGTGCGGACTAAATGTCAATGAAAGTGAACAACCAGGACTACGAGGCGGGTACAGAACTATATTATGAGAAGCGCTGCTAAAGTTCCATGCACTGCTGTGCCTCAGAAAAGAGAAAAAACACGCCTGACAAAGACAGGAGTACCTCAGTACTCATCGTCAGTTTGTTCCAGAAACGAGTGCCGAAATTGATGAGTACTGACGATGAAGCATTTTCTCTCGTGGGGCGGCTCATGTCTCATACAAGTTCTAGCAAGTATGATGAGTCCCGAGCAAGCGCCAAGTGCTGAAACATTTTTCTCTCATCAAAATGTGACGAGTACAGGGTGTGACAAGTTCTGAAACCGATGAATACTGAGGTATGACTTTTACTGTACAAACAACTCTCAGAAAAATGAGAAAATGCACTAGTTCTACGTTGTTCTAGAACCTAGAGCAAAACAATATTTGAAGGCGAGGCTTCAAATATTTTAACACACTCTTCAGACAAATTTTATCCAGAGAGACTGATGGTTCCTCTGCAGGCCAGACTTTGAGCCCTGAAGAGCCCAGAACAGGAGGGTCAGCTGGATCTCTAGGAGGAAAATGAATTATCCCCATGAAAGCTTTTCAAGTTCATAGGGGTGATCATGGAGAAAGAGTGAGCTGATGGGATACACAGAGGCTGGGTAAATATTCGGCGGGGACACTAGAGATTCCTGTATAAACCAAGTAGGAGGTTGGATGACTGGATTCTAAAGGTCACTTCCAACACTGCACACTCAGTGGACTAGACTATAACCTTCAGAGTCTTGCCCACCCCTGCATCTCAATGACAAACACCCGGCCAAGCATGGAGTGGGTTTCTCATAAATATAGGTGGGTTGAATGAATAAACAAACAAGTGAAAAATAAATGAAAGGACTGCCTGGTTCCAAAGTCAAATTAGTAGTGAATGAGCTATTTCATTCTTCAGGGACTGCAAAATACACTAATTGTGACTCATAATCAAGCCTACTTTCAAATATAAGAAAACAGTCTTGTAATAATTTCACTTCTTGACTCTGAATTAAATCACACCAAAGGCTGTTGTGAGGGTCCCCTGGGAAGTATGTGAAAATGCACCGCAGATTGTAAATGACCATCAGAAGGAAGGGGTGATTATGGCGATGACATTCTGCCCTGACAGACTATGATAACTCAGAGGGCTGGAAACTAACCTTGCGAATGAACTGCGTTCTACAGCCATATCTCTGAAAACGATCCGTGAGCCATGTGCTTTATGTGTTTAATTGTCAAAGGAAACACGTATAACTTAACTTCAAAACAACTTCAAGAATGTAACCATATTCTGATTGAGCTGGTAAATTAAGCTGTTTACAATTAAGTTTAAGCTAATTTCTTTTCTTTTGGGATACCAAGTTCTTAACAAAGAATATATATTAAGGTGGACCTTCAATTTAAAAATCCTTGAACCAGAAAGAGCTTTCATTCACTAGACTCAAAGCCTATACTGTCAGGCACTCTGTTTGTATCCCTTTCCTAGAAGACTGAGGTTTCTTTCAAAACAGGTCTGTCATTTCTCCACAGCAGCTGATCAAACCTGCCACTGAAAAACGCTGTGAATGGGCAGCTTGTAGTACAAGCATGGTTTCTTTCTGACAGGGACCGACTGCTGAAGGGTGAAGGAAACTCATTAAAAATCTCGTACTGTGATCTCACATGGTAAAAAAGCAAAAAGAAAGACCCAAGAATGAAAAGCAAGGAAAGAAATGTAATGAGGGGCACACTGAGCCCGAAGACACACTCAGATGGTGCTTTTCTTTCTTACGCTTCTTCAGTAAGCAACCAGAAGAGAGCAATTCGTCCTGGGAGTACGGCACACAGGGGCTCTTTTGGGAAATCAAGTTAAGTTAATTTCATTCTATGCTAATATTATGAAGAGTTAATAAAGGAGATCAGAATATTGTAGTACAGGATAAACAATGCAAAATAAACACCACATTGCTTACCTTAATCTTAAAACAAGGTTCACAGCACAAGAAGATTCTCTATAGTTCTCACTAGCGTTGGGTAGGCCCTTTAAAAACAAAATAGCAAACAGTGTTATAAACTCAGGAAACAAACAAAATCATACATTCCTTGATTCATATCCCTTTCTTTCTGGAAATTTCTAAACTACATCTTTACATGCGCTAGTCTTACTTCTACATAACACCTCTGTGTGCAGGCTGGACTGGCTTCATCCCCATCACAACTGTGAACACTAATATTTCATATAGGAAGCCTCATCGTGGGATTAGGCCCTCAAACAAGTGGTGTAAGTTTCAGTAAGTCCAAAGGAGAAGGCTTAGCCATCTAATCAGGCACCTTGCGGCCAGAGCCATGGGCTGTCCCCCACCGGGCTTTGGTGATGCACAAAGATTTGTTGGGGCGCCTTAAACCTCAGGATGCAGAGGAAGATGGAACCCAGTAGATAAGGCCACTGTTCAGCGTTCCTGCCTTTCTCACCTAGACCCTATTTCCTTGAACACAGATCATCAGTCATGGAGGCCTCTACTACACGGCCTCTCCCAACTCCTAGGAATCACTGGACAGGAGTAGACCATCCTGTTCAAGTAGGAAAATACGGGATTTCAGGTCAAGCCTTGGCGCCACCACTGATTAGCTATGTAACTCTGGGAAAGTCATTCTCTGAACCAATTTTTCCATCTATAAAATGGGGATAATGCCTGCCTCAAAGGGCTGCTAGGAGAACAAAATAATAAAGTAAGGCATAAACTACAACATGTTATATAACCCTAGTAATCCTAATCTCTTTTCCTGTTTACGCTCTTTGCCTTCTGGCTCATTATCATTCCTAACTTGCCTTTCATCAGTCAACCAATCCCTACAGTTTATCTCCAGGTGTTTTTCTTTACCTGACACAGTGTAAAGACCTGAACTGAACCCAGCCTTTCATCAGTCTTTCATCAGTCAACCAATCCCTACAGTTTATCTCCAGGTGTTTTTCTTTACCTGACACAGTGTAAAGACCTGAACTGAACCCAGCCTGTGCCACTAACCAGTTGTGTGACCTTGGGTGAGCCACATGACCTCTGCAAATCTTTGCTTCCTCATATTTATTTTATTTACAAAATACGGGCCAAGGACTAGATATCTGACCTCAGACAGGCTTCTGCAACCATGAAATCAGACCCTGTCTCCTCAGTACGCAGCTGTTTCACAAAACGCAGATCAGGTAGGATAGAAATGAATTTCAATGGAATAAGCAGATTTGGGGACAAAAAAACTTGTGATTCCTAAGGTTAGTAAAGCTTGATAGAATGACCTGTGTAGAGCAGAGGGCCCGCCTGTTAATTATGCAGCTAACCAGAGTGGGCGCCCGCACTCTGGCCCCGGCCCCCGTCCCTCCCTGCACTGCCCCTTCACCAGCACCCCGCGCAGCGCGTGGCACACGTCGCCCCTCATACCTCGTTTCATATAAATGCCTTTCACAGCCGCTGAACTATTATCTTTACAGGGCAAGTTGTAGAGACTAGTTAGCCCATGAAATTCATTGATAAAAGAATTATGAAAACAGGTTGTAGAAATCCAACCAGGAGCAAAGAAGAAAAGTATCAATTAACCGCAGTGCTCTGTGGCTGGAATCTAACAGCACAGCGAGTCATTTTGTTTCCTCCTCTTGTTTCCCACAGTACCTGCAACTGCAGAAGCAGCCGGGGAACCAATTCTCTCTCTCTCGAGCCCATCATTTAAAGGTTGGAGGCCCTGAAAATCATGGTCAATAGTGACAGTATTCTTTTCTCCACATCTATTTTAAAAGGAGAGTTTACAAGACCCCGATGTGAAAGCACTACCCAGAAATTGTCTTTCTAAAGTGTGATTTTTTCCTAAGAAAAAAATCTGTTCATAAAGCATCTTATACAGAAACGACTGATGGAGAAACGCACCTGAGAGTCCTTCACAGAAAGGGACTGTATCTGCTCGGGGATGCTGCTGGCATTCACCGCGACCTGTTGAGAGAGCCACCGTTACAGCACTCGGGGAAACCAAAATGAGCCGTCAGGGTCAGAGTGAGGACATTAAGTCCCAATTATCAGAGACAAAAGTTTTAAATAATGTAAGTAATTTTAAAGCACTATTCCCCAAAGTTCTGTCCTTTCACTCCCTGCACTGGAATTACCTAGGACATTACTAACGATTCCTGTGGCCCACCCACACGAATTCAGAATTTCATGAAGATGGGAAAGAACTGTATCTTTAAAAAGTGTCCCAGCTGATCCTCACGCTTTCACAGAACCACTGAGCCACAGCGAAAGGCCTGGGCGATTTGATATTTTCAACTCCATAGCTGAAAGATGTCCCAGGACCGTTTTTTCTCATCCCGTGATTTCATCTCAGGTTGAGGGCCTCCTAACAATGAAAGGGTGTTAGGACTAACACAACCGGCCCCTTTCATGATTACTTTAAACAACTTATTCACTGGATTTCAAAAATATAAAAGGGTAGCTGGGTTTTTAAAATATTTTCTTGAACAGAAATACCAGAGTGACAGGTTGTATTTTTCTCTCAAAGTTGGAAACCCAACGCTAATGTGACACCCAAAATATTTTGGCCTCAAACCCTACTTTTGTGAACTCTGCCCTGAACAAAAATCGAAAGACAAAAAAACTCAAAGAGGAACACCAATGGGAAAAAAATTAAAAGGAGTTCCCATTTCTAAACTTACTATCGATTCTGAAAAAATCAGAAGTCATCGGAAATTCTTTGTACCAAGGGTTTTCTAAAGGTTAAGGACATGAAATTCTTAGTCTCTGTGCTTCCTCAAAAATAACTATGTTAGTAATGAAGTAATAGGGGGAAGAGCACGGATGTCTGCAATTTACTTTGAAATGCGTCACAAAATGAGAATAGAGTGAAGGATGAATAGATATATGTGCATGTGATAAAGCAAATACAGTGACGGTAGGGTCTAGGTGATGGGTATGTGGATGTTCACTGTAACATGTTTTTAATGTTCCCACATTTAAAATAAATTTTCATACAAAACTGCTAGGGGAAATGACTACATTAGAAGGACAAATGACCTGTTCTTTAACCAGCCAGAAGGCCTGGGCCTACACCAAATGATTTCTCATAAAGAATCTTCCAGGCCGAGTCCACAGTCTTACTTTAGGTTTGAGATACCACAAAAAAAACCACATCAGCATTTCCAGAATATCCCACCTTTAGGCAAAGAACCACTGTAATCTGGAAAATCTTAATGGCATTTATTAGAGGGGACAACTTCTCTTTCCCCGGAGAAGCCCTCTTATTCCTGGGCAATCATCAGGAGGAGAGACCATTAACTAGACTGGGGGCGGGAACCCCACGTGCTCTGTAACCTCGCTCACTGAGTAGATGTGACCACACATGTAATGAAGGGAGCGGCCTCAGGCTCTCACTAGTCCAGAAGCAATACCGGCAATGCCTCTGAAAATGTGCAGAGACGCACGGGAGTGGTAGAGGGGGAGATTCCTACACAAAACGTCTTCCTCGACAGCCAACTGTGGTCCCCTGCATCTCACCATTATAAGCTCCATTCTACCTGTTCAGGGCATGTCTTTTGGGCACACATTTTCACATGCAGAAACTTACAAGGAAGCTAACGCATAAACAGCAGCCTTTCACCAACAGTACAATATAAATTTGTCTCCCGGAATTTTTTGGTGGTTAAACAGTTTGCTTATAAGAAGAACGTCTGAGAGAATGGTATTTTGATAAGAGGGGGAAGAAAAATAACAGATTAATACTGGACACTGCCCTGGAAATAGGCCTCTGGGACTGGATGAAAGAGGAAAACCTGGAGGGGAGAAAGGGACAGCTGCTTTCTAATTTTTCATAGAGCTCTGCCTGATCTTCTCTTTTTCTATTTTTAAAATTACTGTGGCTAACTGCAATCTGTTATCCTGGAGTGGATCCTGGAACAGAGGAAGGATGTCAGTGGGCAAACTAATGATGTACAAATGGAGACGGATAGTAACGACAGAGGTGGCAGGAACGCAGCACCCCGGTTTCCCAGCTGTGCCAAACGCACCAGGGGTCCACTAGAAACCCACGCAGAGGAGGGGCCTGGGCGAGGCGGGCATGCAAACTGTGTGCTGTGCCTCTGCAACTTCTCCGCAGACCTAAAGTTATTCCAAAATAAGATTTTCAAAAATACAGATTTCTGTTCAAAATCTAAGTTTTATTACAACTAGTCAGAAAGTCAATCACCTGCAATAAGGATACCTTTTAATAAGTGGTATCATAAAAGTGTTCAGTTAAAGCTGTCTGGGATTTCAAAGGCTAAGTATAAAAATTTGGAGGGAGAAATCAAGTATTGCTCTCCCTCTACAAATATATATATGTTTATATATTTACATGTATATTTATCCATTTAATATATAAATTTATATTAAATTTTATATTACATAAAATTTAAATTTATTTAAATAAATATGTTTATTTAAATGTATATATGTATATTTAAATGTATATATTTGTATAAATATAAATGTATTTTATATTTACATATAAACATATATATATAAACATATATATATATAAACATATATATCTATGCACACACAAATATAAGAGGCATTTGGAAAACACCATGTCATGAAAAAATTTTTTAAGCTAAAGGCAGTTTTAATAATCAGACATGGTACTCACTGCAGTAATATAAGCTTTCTCATTGTGACTAATCGCTAGTAACATTAACTCAACCTACATCCACAGCAAAAGTACTTCTTCCTCAGAATAAAGTCTCAGAGCCGGAAACAGAACATCTGCACGAGCACCGTGACCTAGACCCTAACAAACTCTGCAGCGTGCCCCTGTGTGTACGTGTCACTGCCATCTCGTGTGTCTAAGTGTCCTTTTCTTATCAGGACACCAGTCCGATTTGAACTGGGCCCACCCTAAAGGTCCTATTTTTATTTTCTTGTTATTATTTTTCTAGCACTTACAGAGGAAAGATCTTGTAAGGACAAAGGGAGAAGACAGCTATCTGCGAGCCAAGCAGAGAGGCCTCAGAAGAAACCAAACCTGCCAAAAACTTGATCTTGAACTTACAGCCTCCACAACTGTGAGAAAATAAATTTCTGTTGTTGAGACCCTCCTCACCCCAGTATGCATACATATATATGACTCCTTCCTGTCTATGCAGAAAATATTTTTGCCAGAAAGATACTGTTATTATCCAAGTAACACATTAGTTAGAGCAATTTTGACAAGCATATAGTAAGATACTGCCACAATAAAATGAATAAATCCCCAGTCTGAACTAGCAAGGAAGGGCTCAGTGAATATTGTCCAGTGTAGACACCTGTGTGAACCAGTATGCTTTTTGGGTCTATGGTGCTACTTGAATCATGTTGTGTTATTCTGTTTCTAAGCAGAACTGAGAATTTGAGTTAGAAACACTCTTTGGACTAGATGAAAACCTTGACTCTCCACTTTACTCTGACAAAGTAGGGACGTGGGGGAAAAGAGGACAGAGTGCACGGTGCCTGGTTAAGGTCATTCTAAGTGCCCAGCGCCTCTGCGCAGCCCACGCGTCCTGCTGCGGAGTCCTCGCCACCGCTCCTAGTTCACGGGTACCCACCGTGACCAAAGCTCGTATTTCATGGGCAGAATGGGAAGATAAATTGATAAGACAGAAGGAAGCATGATATGAAAGAGAGTTACTCCTGGGAGGCAGGCAGACTGAAAAATCACTGGCAAAGGCCTATCCATGTGGCGCGAGGATGAAGAGAAGACAGAGGGCAGGGACAGTAACGGGGGAAGGAGTGGCTTGTGGCTCTGATGCTGTCTCCTCAGAAGGTCCAGCTGGCTATTGCCACTTAAAGCGGAATAGAATTTACTCCATTTAATCAAAAGAAAATGTCTGCTAATTTTAAAAAAAAGTTAAGACAGATTCATTTATAACCCAAACTCTTGTTTCCTTAGTGAGAATCTGTCAAGGCGCGCATTAATGACTAGGTCTGCAAAATATTTGGAGCCGCTCAAATAAGCTCGCATTTCCTCTAGGAGAAACAGCATGCCTTTTGAACTACAGTCTTCATTAGGCATTAGGATAATTAAGCAGATGGAGGAAGTAAAGTTAACGAAAAGATGACCAGGTCTCAAAGGGAAGCTGGTGAAATAGAGTGTCCCTTGCCTACTTAGTCACCCAGGAGATTTAAAAATCAAGACCAAGAGAGTCAACCTAGAGCTGCTAACCATTTTATTCTCTCGCTTTACTGAAAACTGTAAACGTAAAAGGAAGCTCTCCTGTGTGCTTACTACGTTTTCTAAATGACGGCAATACCAGGAGTTGAGATCGTGTTACTGCTACGCTGCACTACGGCCCCCACCGAGTGCTTCATGTAGGTGCTTCCGTCAGTCCTGAGGGCACCTTCAGAAGCACTGAGATCGTCCCATCCAACGCAGGGGGAAACTGAGGCCAAGACAGTGATGTAACCCACCCCGATTTATACAAAAGTAACAGGTCAAAAGTAACTCGGACAGAATTGGGACCTGCAAAATCTGTGTCCATTTTTTTTTTTCTACTACTGCGTGAGAACAGTATTTTGAAGTCTCTTCCTCAAATGGATCCAACTTTGACATTGTGGGGGTGGTGGGGAATGAAGTGGCAAAAAAAAAATTAATTAATAACCACCACTCACCTCTGAATTTTCTTCTTTTACTCTTCGTGACTGTAAAATAATTAGGTGTCCGTTAATATAGACACATGCAAGAATACCACAAAATAAAATTTACACAGGCAGGCTAATCGTCATCAGTGCCATTTACCTTTTCTTGAGAAAAAGCTGCTTTCCCTTCTTCACTTTTCTCGTCCATCTCGTCGTCGCTCCACTCCCAGTCGCCGTCTTCAGTTTTATGAAGGTGACCGCTTGACCCAGGGACTCTTCTCACCTGAACAGGGAAAAAACCCAATTCTTCACCAGCCCAATGTGAACAGCGCTCACTAATGTCGCTACTTGGGTTGCACAGCACACGTCCACCCTGAAAATAGGTGGTTATGGATCCGGGATCACTAGCAGTTAACACCCGGACACTCAATGCCGCCTTCAGACTCCCACCTCATTCCCTTTCCAAAGATGCTGTGTTCTGGAAGTGCTTTGCTGTTCGCAGGCAGAACCAAATATTTTGGAAGAACATCACATGCACCGGCCATTAAGGATCAAGTTCATCTTTAGTTTTTGCTTCAGTTAACACGTTATTAATTACTACACATAAAAGGTCACATGGTAAGCTTCAAAAGTGCCCGAGGAGACGCATTCAAGCAACAGGCTGCTGACTGAGAGAAGGCAGGGAGTCGGGCAGCTTAATGAAGCATATCAGACAAGAGGTATCAGCAATCTAAACCTAAATCAGAGGACCAAATACCCTTCCTGTTGCTACTCTTTTTCCGAACCTGACATCATGTTTGTTTTCCCATGATTCTAATCGGAGCAAAACAAAACAGCATCAGACTATTCTTAACACGCCTTGTAGCATATCCTGAGCCTTGTGAGACTGCTAGGACACAGCAAGCTAATAAGCAGCCATACCAGATAATCTAAAGAGATTATAATCCGTCTTCTGCAATTATTTCAAAAAAAATTTTTTTAACTAGGGTAGAAATGTCATCCATGGGGCATGCTTTCCAAACATCTTTGTGGTTGAAAAAGCAAAATTTTTAAAAGGATAGTATGACTGAGAAAGATGAACTTCTGACCAAAGAAAGTCATTTGCCTTAAAAAAAAATTGAGACATAATTAAACAAAGCAATGTAACAGATGAACACGAGGTGAATGTAACAGCGAGTGACCCACTGAGTCAGAGAAACTTCAAGTGGAAAGGGACCTTGGAGACTATCGAGTCCAACCCCTTCATTCTACAGATAAAAAAGCAAAGGCCCAGAAACTGACCCAAGACCACAGCTACAAAGCAAAATTCAGGCAAGAAAGAAAGCTTTCAGACTTCCATTCAAATGCGAGAATCTTCTCATGCCACTGAATGATAACTGTAAAAAAGAAGTCTAAAAATGTCCTGTGAAGATTTTGAAAGACTATGATTGTGAAGAAAGGCTACTTTTCATAAAAGAAACTACTGACTTATGTCGTGGGAGCTTCATTAATCCTGAGGGAAATACCACAGAACTTCCACGTAAAGTAAGATTCACACACACGTATCCAACCAATGGAGGTCCTAACAGTGCAAGCTGAGCGTTCGGGCCTGAGTTTGAGGCACCGCCATGTGGAACCTGTGCGGGTAAGCCTGACCACGTGTCCTAAAAATGTGAGCCCCAATGTGGAAACTTTAAAGGCAAGTAAAAAAGTTCTTACTCATAACTGCAGTCACGCTCAATTTAAAGAGAAAAAAGGAATAAAAAGCTTTTTCTCCACTTCAAAAAAAACTGTTTTAACTAATTCTCCTTTGAAACTCTCAGCACTTAGTAAAACCCCTTCTGTGCTTGGCATCAGTTATTTTTTCCACTTGCATTTTGAGTCACTGAAAAGACCTAATGATTGTGATTTTAATGGTGCTTATAGAGGCTGGCAAAGTATGGTAGAAAAAATGCTGAATTGCACTTCAGTCTTTTCAGAACACACTGTTCATTTTAAAGCTACAAAGAAATGGATAGGAGAAGAGAAAATAATTTTCTGTTGACATACAATAAAATTAATTATTTTCTTAACAACACTAATCATGATAGCAGCATAGTGGAAAATCTGTTAACGACTACATCTAAAAGCAAGAATTTAAAGTCACATTTATTACAAAACAAATTAAACCGTGAGAAAACAAGTAAAATTGTTTTAGAAACAGACTGAAACTACTTTTACTGAAACTGTTAACGCAACCAAGGCTGATGAATCAGTGTTCACGTACTGGTATACAAGATTATACTAAGGAAATCTCCCTCTTTCTGAAAATACACAAAGATACTGCAGCCTGACACCGTGAAGGTTAGTACACATTCCTCTTCCTCTCACTCTGTGTATAAGACCTGTCAGCTTCATTTCTGCAAGCAGGGTCCAACTGCAGACAATAAAATGACCGTCTTCTATTTCTATGTCACTTTAGAACCCAGGCCGTCTCCCTCCTGGTTTTATTTGCTTGAAGAGAGAAAGATAAAGCAAAATGTCTAGGACTGTAGGCTCGAACATTGAAAAACAAAGGTATAATGGACTTTTAAGTAATAAATATTGGCAGACAAATATATGTAGAAATTAAGACAAAGAACATTCAAAAATCTATGTAGCATAAAATATTGATATAACAATAGCAAGAAGAATGCGTATCTGTTCATTAAGAATGTCCTCTCAGTTTACTGGAAGGGAAAAAACTTGCTGCACAATTTGACACCCAGACGTTATTGTGCATTTAGGTGACATTGACCTCTACTGAAGAGGCCAGAAAGCAATTTCACAGTCACATCCTTGCAGAGCGTCTGTACAGAGGAAGGAAACGAAGTCGACCTTACAGAGCCCCGGCAGCTCAGTTTCACGTAGTTTAACAAACAGGCTTCTTATTTAGGAACTGAAGAATATTCTACAGAATAAAAACCTCAAAACACGATGTGCAAATGCTGCTATTCTTCCCAATCCCTACAATGAAGAGAATGGAGGTTTTCATTCTCAGAACTCTGCATTTTTGCTCTTTATTCTAGTAAATGATTTACTCACTTAATAAAGCCAAGAAAGAGGTGGTAGAGTGAATTTTTTTTCTCTGCTGCAGGTTTAAAAATACAATCCAGTGATTCTCAGAGCAATGAGCTCAATGTTAAGTGGCAGCTAGAGACATTCGTAAACCCACAAACTCCTCAGGTCACAGCTGGCAACAGGAGGCTGGTGACGTTTTACATGCAGTGACATTTACTCCCAAGGCTGGATGTGCACTACAACCAAGCGGTTCTACTTATATCTAAAAACAGTAGTACTTTCTTCTTTCTTGAAACAGGCTCTCTATGAAAAACTACTAAAACAATGAACTGAAGTCCTGACTCTCCCAAGAAAAGTCAGGTCCGGACAGACAGAGGAACATGGGGTTGGCTGGCTGGTGCCTGCAGGGTCAGAAGTCACAGGCAGAGCTCGGTGCAGCAGCCAGAGCAGGGGAACGGCAGCAACTAGGCAAACACCGGAGGGGTCTGACTAGTGTTCCCAACGGTGCCCCCCTGCACAGGAGCTTTCCGTAAATATCAGGACCCAGGGTCTCTATACCTTGGCTGCAGTTGCCACCTGGCCCCTAATCCCTGACCCCAGGCCAGGAAGAAGGATAGGAAGGAGAATATTAGACAGCCAGCAGATGAACTAAGTATATAGGGTGTTAAATGACAGACATTGACGTGTGTTTCTCTAATACACTCTAAACAAGGGGCAAACGTGATTGCTTTGTTGTTTCCTTAAAGATTATACTGCTGACTCCAGGAAGACAGAAAACAAAGACATACTGACCAAAATTTATGACACCTGTCCAATCATGCATGTCCCCACCCCCCACTGGCAGCTTCCACGGCCACATTAACTTCTCCCTGGAGGTGGGATTTTAGAATTTCCTTGGAGCAATGTCCCTATCACTGGGAACCCTGCACCCCACTTCTCCACTGGTTGGACAGACTGCAGCCTGACCCCCAGTGACCAGGATGCCCACCCATCTCAGTCTGCCCACCCAGGAGGGAATGGACATGGCAGAAGACACCCAGGCACTTTTCTCTCATCAGGCATTCTACTGACCAGAAGTACCGGACACAGCTCTAATCGACTTCTGTCCATAATGTGCTTGAGGCACTGCCAAGCAAACAGAAAGGTTTCTAAATCACCAAAATTTAAAAATGAAATCAGACCCGTGAGGTTTCAGCAGTAAACATTTTCCTATTCCCATGTCTTACACTCTGACACTGTCCTGTGACCACCCCCTCTCTGACCCCTCCGTCCCACACCTACTGCCTGGCCCCGCCGTGCTCCGTGGCTCTCGGTCCTCTCACGCCTCTTCCATCAGCCCCTGCTGGCTCCACCCCCATCATATAAAGTCTGGAGCTCACAGCTGACTCTCCTCCTGATGCTGCACTTATTAGTACCCCACGCCCCTGTGCCCTCACCTGTCCAATCTACACCTGGGAGGGAAGCCACAGGCTCTGCAGGGAACCCACTCTGCCTTCCTGAATGAGTGGAGAACAGCCATGCTGCCCGGTGTTGTTACAGGTAACCACCGGCCCCTCCTAGCTGGGGCACTAACATTGCTACAACCCTGCCACCCCAAGGGTGGTCCAGGGACCTGCAGCAACAGCATCGAGGGCTCCACCCACCCCGGTCCCACTAAATCCAAATCTTCCTTTTAGCAAAAGCCTCAGGTGACTCATATTCTCCTGCAGGTGTGATATACACTGGGTTAGGCAATACTTTCGCTCATTGGTACCCGGTTCCTCCCCTCCTCCCACAATACCAGCTGTGGTCAATACAGCGATACTTAACCACACTGAGCACTTTAAATATACTGGCTTCCCCATGAGCTGACAATCATCTCATGACCCCATTTTTCAGGGGGAAAACTGAGGTGTGCCTCATACCAGCTCACGTTCATACAGCTGGGAGAGACAGTGCTAGGCAGTGAGGCCAGGGGTCTGACCGCAACCCTCCACTGCCAGCCTCTGCCTCTGTCACTCACCGGAGAGCCCCGGCTCCTGCAGCCCCATCACCCTGAATGCCTTCACATGCCACCCAGAGAGCACCAACTTCAACCCAACCCTGTTCCTAACAAGCTTCTTCGCGCTTCCCCTGCTCGTAGCCTCTTTCCCTCCTGCGTGTAAGGAAACTGGATTCCTTTTCCTCATTTATTCCTTCAGGACACTGACAGGCTGGCCCTGGGTCCTCTACATTCATTTTCCAAAATGTTTGTGCGCTCTCGCTCTCTCTCTCTCTCTCTTTCACTCATTCCCCAGACTCCTCTGTTACCCCAATGCTACCACATCAACACAGTTGAATCCCATTCTTTCACTTCGCGCTCTCTCCAAACCTGCGTTCATAACATTTCTCCTTCTACTTCTCATCTTTCTCCATCTCTTGCTGTTCTCTGTTCTGTCTTTAACAGACACCTGGCTGCTCTTAGGACACCGCGTGCCCACAGCACACTACGCACTATCTCCCTGAGCGAGCACACATTCCCCAGGCCCTCTCCTTGTTCGCTGTAAGCTGACGACTTTAGAAACTTCACCTCTTATTGCTCTCCAAATGCTCGTTTGGATATGAACACCTGACCCAGTTCCAGCTCGCCACCTCTGACCTATTAGTTAAGGCTCCACCCCCAGCCTCATTCTGACACCTCTCCACTGTGGTCTATGTTAATCAACACCTTCGTGCTGGAGGTGCCTCACACTGGCTCAGGAGAGCCCACTGTCGAAATTTCAGCAAATTTGCCAGACGGGTGAGTTCACCTTAGGAGCTTAAAACTGGCCAGAGCAGGAGTATTAACACAATGAAAATGAGAACATGCTATACTCCCCACCCCCACCCAAGTGCCAGTTTTCATCAGCACACCACCGATGATAAAACTCTCATAAAATCTGACAAACACGTCTAATGTGGATTTAGCAGTTATTCCAGGGAATAAGCACTTTACAATGGCAAATATCTCAATTTTATCACACAAGCCTCTCAAATTTCACCTTTAAAGGTGACACACTAATTGACTTTTATGTACCAAACACGTACCAGCATAAGAACTGGGGAGGGGGGAACAATATCAACATTACTCCGATGGATCCATATGGCTTGGATTACATTTCTTATAAAAGCACAGAGGAGAAGCACAGAGCTATAGACGTTCGATGAAAGTGAAAAGGGTGTCTTCTGAAAAACTGTTCGGATGACGCGGAAACCGCCTCTGTGGGGTTGACGCCCGCACCACACGTCAGGGGCCCGAGTCACACCGCCTCACGCAGGCTAAGACAGAAAACCCACTGACGCATTCGTAAACAAAAATGTTCTGTATGTACCTGTTCTTTAACGTCGTGATGTATAATTATACTAATAAATTATTATAAGCAGATACTTTATTTTATCTGTGTTCCCAAGTGTTCATATGTTTACACTGACCAGAAAACTTTTTTCTTAATCTTTAGATTTGGAAAAGAATCACATTATTTTCAAATTTCCTTTATAATTAGAAATGCAAGGTAAATTTTGCAAATGGGATTAAGAATTTTACACCTGGTAGTTTTTCCGCAAAATGGAAATATAGGTCCTTGTCAATTAAAGCAAAAAATTAGGTTCTCAAACTTCCTGTAAATATTAATAATAGGCTGAGGATAAACATAAATGTCACTGAAGAATTATTCATTTTGCCTGTGACAATTTGGAATCTTGATTATTTGATAGGCTATTTGGGAAAAGCGAAATGTAAAAGATGGAGAAGTGTGGTCTGTTGACATTCCCGTCTGTACCCTGTAATCCCAGAGGAACAGAAGTACGTTAAGTGGTCAGTTTCTACTGAGCATGTCACTAGATACACACATGGCTGTAGAAACTGGCTGCATGTAGTACTCAGTGGATATTGGCTGAACAAGCCACATAGTTCTATAAATTATTTTAATCACAAAGCACTTAAAATAAAATTCCATTTGGGGTTTAAAAAAAAACCCCTCCAAAACACTCCCACTTGTCATCTTGGCAAAGGGCACAGTCATATAAAGTCCTCAATGTGACGCCCGGCACCTAACGAACACTCAAGGCATGACAGGCACTCTTACCATAATACATTCCGTCTTTCTCACAACCCAAACCTATCAAATGCCATATTCATTCACCAAAGTTTACTTCCTCAGCTTCCATTGGCTAGGTTCCCCTTCGAGGCTGCTCTCCTGTCTCTCCTGTCCATGCAAACTACCGATCAGCCTTCTGACCTCTGCTCTCCCGTCTCCTTCTCCTTTACACTGCTGCCAGTCCCGCCTCAGCACCTTCTCAAAATGACAATCACAAGTTCGTTGCTGCCTACAGAGTCCAGACTCCTTAGCATTCAAGTCTCTCTACACCCACCCTCCAAATTACCTTTTCAAGACGTATTTCCTACCATATTCTCTTAAATACCCCACAATCCAGTTGAGTGTAAATTACATACTTTCAAGACTCTACCTTTTTACATATGTATTACATACACAACTCCTCATCTTTTTTCTTCTAGTCAAGAAGGCTTTTGCCATTCTCTCAATTGGTATTTTGCCTGTACCTTTTTACATCATTCTACTCTGTATTACAGTTAGCGAGTGACATACCAATCTGTAAATTCCCTCAGGGTAGAAAGCTAGACTTAGTCTTTTAAAAGAATCAATCACCTATTTATTCGTTAAGTCAACAGTTTTATTTAATACCTACGTGACAAGTTCTAGAGAAAAGGCAAATAAAATGAAGGCCTACACCCTGGAATAGTTCACAATCCGGAGAGGAGAGGCGAACAGACATTTACGCTGATGATTTCAGTGCAATGCGAAGGCTACAAGAAAGATGAGAATGCTGTGAGACGGCAGAACACCTGTGCACCTGTGCACCTGTGCACCTGGAGGCTGGCTGCTGACGGACCGGAAGGGCTCGGATCAGAGCGGGCAGACAGAACAGATACATTATTCCACCCTGAGAAAAGGTAAGAACTTATCAAATTCTGCTAACTCATGGAACTGGCGGGGTCACAAGGTACAGGGTCCTGGGGGGTGGGTTAAGGAAACAACTAAGAATAAGGCTGGAAGGTGGTGTGGAGAGCCTGTTCTATAAGACTAGCCACCCTAAGGACTGGAGAATGAGGTGGGAAGTGGGCAGTGGACCAGCGAGGACCTGGGTGATCTGGAGAGGACCTGTCCCTCCCACCCCCCCGGGGCACGCCCAGCCTCAGCAGAACGCTGCCACAGGAAGACCGGCTCAGTGCTGCCAGACCTCCTGATGCTTCCAGTGAAGTGGATAATGTGGACTTCTACGTGAATGCTCTTGATTTTTAAAAAGTGTTAACAAGCATGTCAAGTTAAAAAAATTTCTCCCGCACAGCCTACAAACTGATGCGTCCATGGGATAAACTTCTCTGCAAGTTTGTACCCACCCTCCGCTGAACACAAAGTCAGAGGGCTTGGAATTCAGACAATGGAAAACACTGAAAGGGAAGGACCACATTTGGATTCCTGAGCCGAACACATACTGGGGCTTGAGGGTGACAGAGGCCAGAAAGAACACCGCACTGCCCATTTTTCTCGCTACTACTGGCGTGTCACAAATCTCCCCAAACTGAGCGGCTTACGGCAGCGACGGTCACAGAGGCCCCGGGGCAGCCAGACAGGCTCAGGACCCCAGCCCCAGTGCCCAGCTCCACTCCGACAGCGACAGCGACAGCGAGAGTGTGAGCGTGAGGGCCCCGAGTCAGGACAAGCCCTCCGAAAGTCCTGACACGCCAACACAGTGCGAGACAACAGAAGGACCGCTGTTCTGAGACGCTGTCAGTGAGGGCTTGAAGGAAAGTGAGGAAAACATTACTGGAAGCGAGAGGACAAACTGCACAGTGAGAGTTTGGCAACACGAACGCGGACGGGAAAGTGAGAGATGAAAACGTGCAGGACGAACTCAGCGAGGTAACTAAGAAGGTTTTCAGGCAGAACAGTTAAAGTGACACCTGGATTCTGCCTGCTGCCTAAGATAAACTGTGAGCAGAGAGGGAAGAGCTGAAAAACACAGTTAGGTATAAAACGGTTTCTCACTTCCAGCCTCCCCTGATGTCACCCGATTCTCAAATCAAGCAACGGCTTCAGAGCAAGGGTCGAATCCGGGCCTGACTGCCTCACACTTTGCTTAGACTTCAGAATGATCGAAGGCACCATCTCCTAGACACTTTCAGAGAGATCCAAGGACTTCGAAGGGTCTGAAGAGCATATCTTGCAGAAATTAGACATTAAACAATAAAGCTTCTAAGAATCTTAAGGGCGCTGTCCCTCGGCCATCTCACAAGGGGCCCAAGGCAAAGCATCTTAGGGTTGCGGTTCTTGTCTAATGGTGAGAACCCAACAAGATTCACGGAAAACCCACAATTTTTTAAAAAGATATTTGTACTACAAAATGATTGCCAGGTTAGACTAAAAAGAAACAGAGAATACAAAGTTAAAAGAGCCCTCAGATCCCCAAACTTTTATGGACAGGAAGTGATATGAAAAGGCTAGTCAGCTGCAAATGCTGGCTCTTTCTCATGAAAAAAGACGACTTAAAGAGCAGAACCAAGAGCGCAGAGAGAGCGCCACAGAGAACAGCAGACCGGGAACTGGCAGCGAGGACCTGGCTGGAATGCAGAACTGCTGTGGACCCGTCTCCCACGCAGGGGCAGGCTGTTCAGGCAGCGGGCTCCAACCACTTTGCCACCAGGAATCAGTTTCATGGAGGACAGAGGGGTGCCCCCCTCCTGTGACATTCACCCGCGGTGGGCTGGGGGTGGGGAGACAAGAGGGGGAACTCAAGTGAGGATGGGGGTTGGGGCCCCCTGCTTTAAGGTACCTGTCCTGCTGTGCTTTGGGTGGGTATTGGGAAGATACTTAAGAAGAGCACTTAAGGAGTTATTCCCAAGAAACTAGTTCTAAGGAGTCTCATTTGTACCCAGACCTGACTTAGAGGGCGGGTCCCTGACTTTGGGCCTGAGCCTGAAGCCACTAATGGGACGAGACTTCTGGAGGGTCCTGGAAGTACAAGAGCATATTTTGCTCATGGGAGAGATGTGAATTATTGAGGCCAAATAGTAGACCATGGCAGAGTGTTTTTCCCAAAGATGCCCATAACAATGTCTCCCGTCCCATGTGTTCTTCCAAAAGCCTGCCAGTTCACTATCAAAAGATGGAGAGTCCAGTGCCCTCTCCATAAATCTTGGTGGGTCTGTGACTCACTTCTAACCAACAGAACTAAGCAACGTGGCTACCAGGGCGAGGTCAGAAAAGGTGATGCAACTCCCCCCTTGCATACTGAATGCTCACAACTGGTGCCTTCAGCTTCCACATCAGCAGTCTGACTGCCTGGAAGCCTCCGCACTGTCGGGCCACCCAGACGAGGCTGGCCCCATGCGGAGAAGGCCTGACTGACTGCAGCTGCCCGAGACCAGAACCCTGGCCCACAGGAACGTAATAAAATAGCTATTGTCTTAAGCTACTAAATGTAGGTTTATTTGCTACACAGCAACAGATAATCAAAGTAAAGACAGTCATAAAATGACTTACTGAATTTCATTTTCATTTCTGTATACTTAGTAATTCTTTGAAAACTAGTAGGTCAGAGTTGATACCCCTTACCATAAAAGTAACAGACTCCGCCAACTTGTTTCTTGGTCAGTGTTTTCTGTGGGCATGCTGGGCCTCCAAACACTCAGATTTTAATTTTTCCTTACAAATTTTTTTCTATCTGACCATGTTATTACTCATTAAAATACCAAGAAAAAAAATCCATTTCTAATAATCACAGATAAGTGGCTACAGCTAAATCTTTGACCTTTTTGCCAGTGATTCATATTAACATTTTTTGACCTCTTAGAATTAATTCAATGCTTATCTAGTTCTGCTAAAATCTGGCATTTCCTTTTCCTAGAATGTAAAAGGACAGAATAAAGGAATGAGAATATTAAAATGTTCTGTAGTCGATTAGAAAAAATTTAGAGAAACAAAGACTTTTATAATTCCATAATAACAATTCAAAACACAGAGCTAGTTCAGCAAAGGACACACTCATAGCAACTTCCTTATAATATTATAACATTTTCTCATGTGAAAAGAATCAAATTTGATAAATGTTGCTCTTCAGCTAATGATAATGGAATTTTGTAACTTTGAAAACCCAACATCAAAGGGCAATGTCTTGAAAAAGAATGTTCTGGAAGCTAGAAGGGAGCTATTCCGAAGCAGCAGCACAAAACACAGAGAAGCAATTAAACTCCTTATTCCATTTTAGTCCTATCAAACCTCCAATATGGCATTTCCCCAAGTTAGGGTGACAATGAACAATGACAACAGCTAGGAGCCAGGAAAGCAGCATCCAATTTTGCTGCAATTGTCTCTGAGAACTAAAGCTCCTGCTGGAATGGGTGCCAAGCTGATCTGTAACTTTAGCTAATAAAGAAAACAATGGAACGCTCTGTCCTGGTTAGACAAATAACACAAATGAGAAAACACACTTCATGTAAAACCAGAAGGGGAAAAAAAGAGAAAATAAATGTTTGGCACTGAAGCAGAGTCAAAGCTGCTCTGGATACAGCAATAAGTTGCAAAGTTAACTTAATTGCAGACAAAGGAGGGGTGGGAAAGAGAAAGCAGAGCACACAGCCAGCTGGGCACGACTCCAGGCAGGCAGCAGGACCGACCACTGGAACCGGAACTCTATCACGCAGCAGGGAATCACACTGCCATGGTCAGTTCTAGGTGTCAGCTCGGCTGTGCTACAGGCCACAGTTATTCAACCAGACAGAGGTCTGGGAGGTGTTGGGGAGGCATTTAGCAGATATGATTAAAGTTCATTGCTGACTTTAAACAAGAGAAATTATCCTTGATCATTTCGGTGTACCTGATTCAATAGTTGAAAGGCCTTAACAGCTGAGCTGAAGCTTCTCTGGGGAAGAAATTCCACCTGTGGACAAGAGCTGCAGCCGCGCCCTCAAGTGGCGGTGGGCCCTTCCTGGGGGCCTGCATTAGAGATTTCAGCCCTGCTGAGCCTGCCCCCAGACTCACATAAGCCAATCCCTCTCCTGCTGGGCTGCTTCTCTGCTGTGGCCTGACACACACACTAAACCCAGCGACCTCACCATTGGTACCGAGAAAACAACAGGCAAGTTGGCAAGCAGAAGAGCAAGACTAGTAACAGCAACCACTGGTCTCTGGTGATGGAATATGCTGATGTCCCAAATGAAATACAAAGAGAGTTGCACAGAAAGGACAATAGAACAAACAGAAATAACTGAGGTGATATAAACTTCCATAACTTAATACAAACTGTAGTCTTACCTTGTAGAAACACCCAACATAAAGATCAGGGGCTACTGATTAAACATCATGCTGTGAATTCTGAATAATATAATTAACCCCAGCACTGCGGAAAACGTTCTGGTGAGAACTAATCTGTGCAGCGAATGACCCATGAAAGACACCCAAATGTGCTGGGTTTCGTGCACTGGAAACTGCACCTGGACTCTGCCACTCTCACAACAGAAACTACCAGGAGTATTATAATTTCTCCAAGATATCTGACTTTTAAAATACATTTATACAATTTATTTTATGCTTTTAAACATTTTAGAATAACTTTTAGATGTCAGTACCAAGGAGTTCCTTCATGAAAACTAACTGCCCTAATGACACAATTTAGCCATTTCTCAGCATGTCGGCAGGAGGTTCTCTGAGAAAGTAGGTCCCCACACACAGGATTTCCGGCACGCCCTCCATGACCAAGGACCAAGTCTTCTCACCGTGAGGCATGTAATGTGCTTCTTCACTATAAAAAAGAAACTACAGAAAGCAGCCAGCAGCAGAGCCTTGTGGGTTATCAGGGCATGAGGCTTAAATGGGGGCAGATTTATCCTTTCAGGTTGTAAAATCACTACAACATCTACATTATGGAATAGTATGCAGCCACTAACAGGTATCAAACAGATCATCAAAATGGAAAAAGCTAGCAGAGAACAGGGCATTGGCCACTGTTTAACATAAAAAGAAGGGAGGCACACATACGTTATTTCTCGGTGAAACTGTATATGCACAGGGCACTTCTGGAAGAACTTACAGGACTTGGTGATGGCGTCTGGGTTGAGTGGGGGACTTCTTTCTCACTATACTGTGTACCTTAGGGAACCCCAACAAGTAGCACCGCTCTCCCCCTCCCTAGTTCTGAACTAACTTAGAAATAAGACCAATAAGCATAGAGGGGTCAAAATGTCACCTTCATTCCTTATGAAGGTGAAATTTGAGAATGTGGCCTTAAATGCTGAGCCAGCAACCTTTCTTGATGAACTGACCCTTGCATTTAGACAAGACTTACCTACCCGGTCCCCAGCAAGGATGGCCGGCACATTCCCACCTCACCAGGCAGGGCCACAGTGACTGAGAGCGCCTGTCTCTGTGAGCAGGCTGGCAAAAGGGAGAAAGGGCCGGGAAGGGGCTGGGCCTCTCCTGCCTGACCTCTCTCTCCAGACTCACCAACCAGGTAAGTCACTGGGCGGAGAGAGGCGAAGAAGAACGCTTTGCAAAAGGAACACTGGCAGCGGGCAACACACATTCCCTCCGCCTCTTCGCCTCGTGTATCTTTTTGTATCGCTTGAATTTTTATCATAATTATGTATAATACTGTCAAAACCCAAATATTTAACAAGTAAAGACATACTTATCTTTTAAAAAACTCAGACAACATGGTAGTATATAAAACAAAAAGTAAAGTAACCACTTCCTACTTTTAAAAAATGTTTAAAGACTGTAACTTTCCCAGAGGGGAAGGACTGATGGAAAGAGGAGCTGCCAAACAAATTTTCAAGAAATGAAAATGCAAAAATAATTCTGAAACTTTGACATCACAATGGACTCAAAACAAGAATATTAACTAAGGTTCATCAGCTTTTATTACAATAAATATAACAATTTAGGATTCCTGACATTTTTAATATTTGATGTTTATGCAATGAATTTTGGAATAAACTCACTATAATAAACAATTGGTCCAGCCCATGAAACTGTCAATTTTTGAACACACAGGAAGTGCAAGGGTAAGAGCTTGTGCTTAGTAATGCTGTGCCTTTATGTTTCTCTTAGCTAGGTAGATGAGTTTGTGTTCTTCTAAATTACAGACCAATGGATTCTGCTGTTTTTGTTAATGTGGTATTTGCTACAAATGAAGAAATTTTGAATCTGGGAAAACACATGGCCTGGGGGTAAGATATAGTTAAATCTATTCTGAATCCTCATATTTAGAGTATCTTATATTTAGTAAGCACCAAATATAAATTTGTTAAATAAATGAATAAAATCTTCCTGCTGCTCACCCTCCCAAAAAGCTTTGCCAGAAGAAAACCCTGCACCAGGAGGGTCGGCTCCCCACCCCCCTCCCACTGTTTCCCCTTGGAGAGGGGTGTCAGGGGCTGGAGATGTGGCGTCACATAGTTACCGAAGGGACATGAGAGGAAAGGCAAGTTGCGACCGCATTACACCCTGAAACCCTTTCAGATCTTCATGTCCATCTTCCCCAGATCCAGGACATAACTGACGTTTGCTGCCATGAACAACACCCCGGTCTGTGAACCAGCACCCCATGCAGACTACTAGTGCATGGGCACCTAAGAAATGTCAGCTGATCGAATGAATGAGCAGGTAATTGTAGGCTGAGACACACAGGCACAGGGCTGTTCTGGGCCAACATGTGTCAACCTGCTACTCAAAGGCACTTTATCATGTCCTCAGAAAACACGACCCTTTGCCATCCTGGACTATTACACTGTGGTGACAGAGCCAAGGTAAGTATCAGGAGGCTAAAGGGCTTGACTTATTCTATCTCCATAGGCAAAGCAGCAGCTGGTGTCAAGAAAACTCTGGGCCTTCCTCTAAGCACCTGAAGATCCTGAAAGGAAAGGCATGTTTCTAGATGCCAAGTAACAGCAAGGATGATGATAAAAATGGATGAGGCATTTTGAGATGAGATATTAACACCCTTCTGTGCTGGGAATAATTCAAAGAAGCAACCAGGGCCGCGTGGGGTCACCGAAATCACAGTCCCTTTGAAGCCAGCTACTTCGCTCCCCTACTGTCCGCAAAGAGCAGAGACTGCAGATGGGAGTGCGGTCAGAAAGCAGCCCCCACACCACGCTGGCTCACACTCTGGCTTGAGAGAGTGAGGGTCTGATTCCAGCACAAGTCAGAATTGAGAAGAAGAGCCCTGACTGCACCACAAGGTCTATAGGTGGAAACATATTTAAATTTCTACTGGTTCCCACTCTGTCTCTCTTTACAGATCACTCCACCCAACTTATCATCCCATGTCTCACTCATTCAAAAGTCTCAAAAATATGAAGAGAAAGAATCCCCTGCATGGTCATTTCCACCAGAGACCGAAGCCTCTGAGGAGGATGAAACAGGAACTGCCCAGACACCGCCCGGGTCCAGGCACTACAGCGCTATGACCTCAGAAGCACATCCTGGCTGTTGCAGGGGCCACACCGCTTGATTCCTGGGTCAGAAAGGCAGCAGGATTATCGCCTAACTCACTCGTGGCAAAGCATTTTAAAATGGAACTGTTCATAGATTCCTGCAAGGTGAGAACAATACAACGAAGCTTATTCACCCACCAACGTTCTGCCATTGAGATTCCATCTTAACACCCAAACTCTCCTCGCTTCTCGGTTTTAAAGTAAATCTTAGGCATCATACCATTTTGCCTGTAAATACTTCAACACACCTCTCTCATAGACAAGGGCATTTTAAAACATGATCAAGGTATCATTTTCACACACACCAAAATCACCCCTAATTCCTCAGTGGAATGTGATATTGGCCTATGTTTCAATCTTGTCCCACTGTCTCAAAAAATGTCTTTTTCAGTTTATTTATTCAAAACAGGATCTGAAGCAGCCCCACATGTGGTTCCCACTCTCACATTTATACACAGTTCACATTAGGGTCTGTCAGGCCATCACACCCACTTAAGCAAGCTCTGATTTAGATGTTGCTTTTTCAGCTGAAAGGACGGTATGAGAACTTCATTGTTTTCCTATTGCTACCAAGAAACACCACCCCCACAGAGATAACATTCACGTCCTTTACATCACTGGGCAAATTAATTCTCCGTACTAAATGAAAGCCATGATAAAAGCTCCAGTGCAAAAACGCTCTAGACAGGAGTTTTATTTCTGGGGCAATGTCTCAACTGTGCTTCAATTCAATACTGAAAAGGGCCATAAATTCTGTTTTTGTTAGTTCATTTAGTACCAAAAAGAGACTGCCAGAGCAGCAAAATAAAAGATTCTGAAAAACTATATATTCTAATTCATGTATTTTCCAAACAAAGACAATATCTGTCCAACCACTGATTTTAAAGAGAAACAAAGAAATAATATAGTTGTATATTTTCATAGGTTGAAGTTTTCCCTTCCTTCTCCTTCTTTTTAAACAGGGGCTTCAGAGTCCTTGGTAGGGAGTGGGGGAGAGAAAGCGCCACCACATGCGCTTCACAAATAACCCGAGTCTCCCTGCGGGATACGACCCTCCTCTTGTAAGAGTCTAATCCTCTCCTCACGTCTGCTAATCAGGAGCGAAACTACGTATATTTGACTACCATCATCTTTTTTTCTGCCTAACCCCGGTAAGAATCCAATGGCTAACTTGTAGATAGCTAAGAATGGAAAGGCAGAAGGTACCCAGAAGTACAGACAATGGAGTCCTGGAGTCGGAGGCTGTGTGTGTGGTGGGCGCTGGGGAACCACACACTCCCAGGGTACCTTTTGCACTCACTCGTCTCAGCTACCACTCCTGCGCAGAGAGCATCCCTGCTTCCCTCTCCCGGCCACACCCTGCTGTGACCTGTAGATGTGGACATTCCTCTACCCTACATCTCCATTTGAGATGAGGCATCCCCTGAGCACGGCAAGCCCATCAACACATTCAGCATCTTCCCCTGTAAATGGTTCCCTCCTTCCTCCCAGGCTCCGCAGAAGCAGGAAGTCAACCCCGGTTTTTCCCAAAATCTCCCATCCCCATGAAAAGCTTTCAAAACCTAAGTCACACCAACTTTGCTTCTTAAATCTCTTCTACCGGCCCTCTGCCTGCTCTACCTCAAGTCCCATCCATTCTCACCCGTACTAAACACCAGCCTATGAATCGGCTGTGGCTCCCAGTCTTGCCCCTCTAAACCACCAGCCATGCTGTGGCCAGGGTAGCCTTTCTACAGGCAAGCTAGGTCATTGCATATTTCTGCTTAAATCCTTATCACCGTTCCCCCAGAGTTTCCAGGACACACACACACACACGCACACACACCCTCAACTCCTCATCAAGAGACGCGGCATATTTTGCTCTGGCCCCTATGAACCTTCACAGCCTCACCGCTGAGTATTTTCTCTCTGCTTCAGTCATACAGACAATTGTTCTTCCAATACATTTCTAAGTATTTGCCCACGCTGGTCACCCCACTTGAGATACACTTCCTTGCCTCTGGCGAAGGAAGACTGCCACAAGTCCCGCAGAGGTAATACAGCCCCGTGTCCTTGATGAAGCCCTTGTGCACCGCAGCCCCTGCCCCCGTCTACAGGCCACAGCGCTCTGCGCGCCACGTCATCACAATCGCTCTCCTGATGCCCGGCTGTTGTTTCCGCACCAAGTCCTCC
>PVJI01011932.1:0-53859 GCA_004026765.1 Micronycteris hirsuta | reverse complement strand
TACAATGTTTATGTCTTCTTGGTAGATTCTTCCTTTGAGTATTATAAAGTGTCCTTCTGGATCTCTCTTGATGGCCCTTTTTTGGAAGTCTATTTTGTCTGATATGAGTATTGCTACCCCAGCTCTTTTTTCTTGTCCGTTTGCTTGGAAAACTTGTTTCCAGCCCTTCACTTTCAGTCTGTGTATGTCTTTTGTCCTGGGGTGGGTCTCTTGTAAGCAGCATATGTGTGGGTCGTGCTTTCTTATCCATTCCGCTATTCTATGTCTTTTAATTGAGGCATTTAATCCATTTACATTTAAGGTTATTATTGATAGGTACTTATTCATTGCCATTTTTTTTTTATTACCTGTGTTCCTCTCTCTCTCTCTTTCTCTTCCTTCCCTTAAATCAGACCCTTTAGGATCTCTTTCAGAGCTGGTTTGGTGGAGGTGTATTCTTTTAGACTTATTTTGTCTGGGAAGCTCCTTATTTGGTCATCTATCTTGATTGAGAGCCTTGCTGGGTAGAGTAGTCTTTGTTGCAGGCCTCTGGTTCTCATTACTTGGAATATTTCTTGCCATTCCCTTCTGGCTTGGAGTGTATCCATTGAGAAGTCAGCTGCTAACCTTATTGGGGTTCCCTTGGATTGCTCTGCTCCTCTGAAAATCGGCCAGATATCCCGCCAGTGGGCCGGAGGAAAGCGATCACGGTTCTTCCTTCACCGCCGCCATCTTTCGCTCCGCCAGATCCATATATCTTGACCTTAATAGAAGGTAGACAAAATGCTGACACATTTCAGTCCATGAAACAAAGCAATACTGAATTGTAAATAATCTGACATTTCTATTTTTCACTTGTATTTGAGTGCAATGATAACATTTGAAGCCACCATCTGAAAATAATGCACACATCATTTTTACTGTAGGTTTATATCTAATTTATATATTATATATACTGTATTTTGCCATGTATAATGTGTACTTTTGTGCCCAAATTTTTAAGGGAAAAATAAGGATGCACGTTGTGCATAGGTAATACTAATTCTGTCTCTATATAAATGTTTTTAATTATTTTATTTATTCTTATGCATTAAAAGTATAAATCTAGAAAGCATTAACAATATGTCTATGAAAAATAATACCCTATATAGTACAAAAACCAAGTATCTAAATATAAATAAATAATTGAATTAAAAAATTAAAACAAATTTTTTTTCTGAAAGTTTGAGCCAAAAATATGGGTGAGCATTATACCCAGCAAAGTATGGTACTTTTGTCATTCATTATTTTGGCTATTATCTTTCAAGTATAAGAAAAATTATTTTTTAAATGAAACCCTATGTACTCTAAAATATTTGTTTGTAATCCAGTATTTTTAAAAGATTTTATTTATTTAATTTTAAAGAGAGGGGAAGGGACAGAAATATTGATGTGTGAGAGAAACACTAATTGGCTGCCTCTCACATGCCCCCTACTAGGGACCTGGCCCCCAGCCCAGGCATGTGCCCTGACTGAGAATGGAACTGTCCACCTTTCACTTCACAGGCAGTCATTCAACCCACTGAGCCACACCAGCCAGGGCTACCACAGTATTTTCTTTTCATAAAAACGAAAACATGAAGATCTACTAACCCAATTCAATTCTCAGAAGTCTTACATTATTCATTATTTACTATAAGTCTTATTCAACCATTTAGTAACACCTTTGTACCTTTGTGCAGAAATCTTTCTATCACTAGAATTTATTTGAAACACTTATCTAGCTATCTATCATATATCATCTATTTATGTATCTAATTAGTTAGAAAAGTGTAACATGAAAATTTTGAATAATAAAAAGTAAATTCTTCCAGACACAGAGTCTCTTCCTAAAGATAATCACTATCCATACCCTCCTAAAATTTTGCCTACAACTCAAATACTTTATATCATGTATCTATTTTTTATATAGAAGTAAACACACTAAACACATCAAGATGGTGGAGTAGGTAAAACTGTACTTGTGTCCACCAATGACCACATCAAAATTGCAATTAAACTACAGAACAACCATCACTGAGAAGCACCTGAAGTCTAGCTGAATGGAAGTCCTATAACTAAAACATTTACAGAAGAAGACACATGGAGTCTGGTAGGAGGGGTGGAGATACAGAATGGGTTGGCCCCACACCCATCTGTGGCAGTTAAAAATTGGGACAGATATCATGGCTACAAGGTTCCTCAGGAGACTCAGGGAGTCCCAGGCCCACACCAGTATCCCTAGCCCAGGGTTCCAGTGCCAAGAAGAGAAGCCTCACAACTTCTGGCTGTGAAAACCAGCAGAGTTTGTGGCCAAGAGAGAAAGACTTCTGTTGGAGTCCCAGGAGTTCCTCTTAAACAGCCTGCACACTATTTACTTGCTCTGATCTCCAGTACTGGGGCAGAAGCTCCAAAGGCACCAAGAACATACAGGAAGAAACTGAATTTTGTGGTTTTGGGGCAGCCTTCTCCCAGATAGAAGCACTGGCAGAGGCCATTGTTCCTTTGCTGAGCCCTTCCCCTGAAGGCACAGGTCTGTACCATATCTGAGTCTTCATCAAGTTGGCTAACACTGTGTGCCATATCCTGGTGATTTCCTGCCACCCCACCACACCCAACTTTCAGGCCCACCCAAGCTGTTTCCGGTGGATTTTACATGCAAATGGCCTATCCTAGCTTATGTGCTGGACTTCCCCAAAATCTCTTAATAGTTCGAAAATCTCAGACAAGCAGCATCTGGACTCAGGATGCCCCATACCACTTGGTAAGCAGCCTCTAGCCTGACTCAGTTTGCAACTTAGCCTCTCCTAAGGACCTCCAAGCCCAGAACAAGTAACACATATCTGTGGATCATTTTGTCACTCATCCCAGATGTCCCAGGGTATGACACAGACAGCCGCTGATTTTGGCCTGCACCTCCCAAGAAGCCTCAGAATCAAAATTCCTGGTGGCCAGCTTCAGACCACACCAGCATACCACCAAAACACCTCTACAAATGATACGCTCAAAGGATAGATTGGCAGGCACCAGAGACCCATTAAGTAAATCTTGTTCTATAGAGTTAGCCCCTGAACAACATTTCCTCCACTGTAGCCAGTCTTCACAATGTCTGAGAGCCAATGACCTGCCAACAATCAAGGCTCATCTACAACAGAAGGGCACACCTGACCCACACGAGGACACACCTGGGGCACCTTCTCAGGAGAGAAGGAAAGGTGGTGCCACCAGACCTCACAGGACGCCTACTACATAAGGCCACTGTAACAAAACTGGGAGATGTAACAGCTCTACTTAATATATAAAAACGAATACAAGGAGGCAGCCAAAATGAAGAGATGAAAAAATGTCCCAAATGAAAGAACAGAGCAAAACCACAAAAAGAATCAAACAAAGTGGAGACAAGCTATCTATCAGATGCAGAACTCAAAACACTGGTTATAAGAATGATCAATGATTTCAGTGAAAACTTCAATGAAAAGATAGGAAACATAAAAATGGAGAAAGAAAACAAAATAAGAACCAGTCAGAAAGAAATCTAATAACTGAAATGAATAATTGAAGAGCATAGCAACAGTAGTTTAGATGAAGAAGAAGCAAATTCAATCATTGATTTAGAATATAAGGTAGCAGAAAACACCCAATCAGAACAGCAAAGAGAAAAAAAATCCATAAAATGAGGATAGTTTAAGGGGCCTCTGGGACAACATCAAGCATATCAACATTCACATGAGAGGGGTACCTGAAGAAGAAAAGAAAGAGCAAGAAATTGAAAAACTATTTGAAGAAATAACAAAGGAAATCTTCCCTAGCCTGACAAAAGAAAAGACATACATACCAGAAGGGCAGAAAAGTCTCAAACAAGATGAACCCCAAAAGGACCGCACCAAAACATATCATATTAAACATTCCAAATGTTAAAGACAAAGAATCTTAAAAGCCGCATGAGAAGACAATTAGTTAACTTCAAGGGAGCTTCCATAAGGCTGTCAGTTTATTTTTCAACAGAAACTTTGCAGGCCAGAAGGGATTAGCACAATTTATTCAAAGTGATGAAAACTAAGGACATGCAACCAAGAATACTCTACCCAGCAAAGTTATCATTTAGAATCAAAGGACAGATACAGAGCTTCAGACAAGAAAACGGTAATGGTGTTAATCACCACCAAACCAGTATTATAAGAAATAATAAAAAGAACTGTTTAAAGAACACTAAAATAAGATGAAAATATAAATAATAATAAAACAGCAATAATTGCATCTTTCAACACATAATCTAAATGTCAATGAATTAAATGTTTCAATAAAAACACCTAAGGAGACTAAATGGACAAGAAAACAAGACATATATGCTGTCTGTCTATAAGAGACTTCAGAGAGAAAGACACACACAGACTGAAAGTAGAGCAATGAAAAAGATATCTCAAGAAAATGAAAATGTAAAAGAAAAAGCTAGTATAGCAATACTTACACAAGGCAAAATACTCTTTAAAACAAAAGCTATAGCAAGAGAAAAAGAAGGACCCAACAATCCTATTTTGGGTAAGATATATGCATCCATATGTTCATTATAGCATTATTTACAATAACCAAGACAGTGAAGCAATTTGGGTGTCCTTCAATAAATGAATGGATAAAGAAGTGGTGAATATATACAATGAATTATGACTCAGCCATAAAAAAAGAATGAAATATCTCCATCGAGCAACCTTGTTCGAACTAAAGGGTAGTGTGCTCAGTGAAATAACTCAGAAAAAGATAAATGCCACGTGATTTCACTTATATGTAGAATCTAAAACACAATATAAAGAAAAATACAAAACAGAACAAAACTCAGACACAGAGAACATTTTAATGGTTGCCAGATGGGAGAGAGGTTAAAGGGGATGGGTAAAAATGGGGAAAGGAAATAAAAAGTAAAATTTGCTAGTTGCAGAACAGTCATGGGGATGTAAAGCATAGCATAGGGAATATGGTGAGTAATAGTGTATTAACTATGGATGGTTTCAGATGGGTACTAGACTTATCAGGGTGATCGATAAGTATTGATATATATATAAATGTCTAATCACTATGTCATACCCCTGAAACAGAATACTGAATGTCAACTGTAACTGAAAAATAAAAGATTGTTAAAAAGAAAAAAATAGTGTCTAGGCAGACTTCAGACACATGTGGAATCAGTTCCAGACCATCACAATGGAGTTGTACAGTAAAGTGAGTTGTAATCTTTAAAAAAATGAATTTGAATATTTATTCTGCTACTCAAAAATATGGCAATGAATATGTGAAGACATATAACAGGCTAATTTTGCAAATACATACAAATGATATATTTCTACTAATTAAAATTCTGTACTAAAGATTATTTACACACACACACACACATAGAAGGTCTGTCCAGAAAGTGTCCAGCTATGTAATATGAGGAATAGAGACATTTATTGAAGAAGATACAAGATACAAGAAACATTGTACATAAGACAATGATGCCTCCATCCCCTTCAGAGTAGGCACCTTGGGACCTCACAAGTTCTCCCAGTCACCATCAGTTATCCTGCCATATTTTCCTGAATCTCATCAATGATCTGAAATCTCTTCCCTTTCAAAAGTGATTTTAGTTTTGGGAAAGCCAGAAGTCACAGGGTGCCAATTCTGGGCTGTAGGGATGCTGAGTCACCTGGGTGATTTGATGTTTCACCAAAAACCTCTGCACAAGACTCTCCACAATGCATGAGTGGGGGCATTGTCATGATGAAGCTGCCAATCACCAGTTGCCCATAGTTGCAGCCGTCTTTATCATGTTGCATCTTTGAACCAATGAGGAACATTAAAGTACTACTAATTAATTGTTTGGCCTGGAGGGGAGTACTTGTGATGGACAACATCTCCCCAATCAAAAAACCACTGTTAACATGGTCTTGATCTTGCTGCAACTTTGCAGTGCCTTCTTTGGGCGTGGAGAACCAGATGACTTCCATTGGGATGACTGGGCCTTCATTTCTGGATCATAGCCACAGACCCACCATTCATCTCTCATTATGACCTTCTTGAGGAAATCTGGTTTGTTGGTAGCAGTTTGAATCAAGTCATTAGCAATGTTCCTGCCACTCTAGTAGCAGAAGCTGCAGAACAAATTTTTCCATGACACATTTCACACCGATATCCTGAGTCAAAATTTTGGACACAGTAGTTTTTAGAATCACCTGATCAGCTTCTAGTTCTCGCACTGCCAGTCCCTGATCTTTGTTGACTGCAGCCCATACATGGTCAACATTCTCATGGATTCTGCTTGTTGCAGGCCTTTCAGAATGTGTGTCACTTTCAACACATTCTAGGCCATCTTTGAAGCATCTGTGAAACACTTTTATTTGTAGTGCTCTCATTGCCTAATGCCTGAAAGTCTTCTTAATCATCCCAATAGTTTCCACAAAGGAATGTTCAAATTTAACGCAAAATTTGACGCAGATTATTTGCTCTACTCACTCAGTTATTTTTAATGTAAAGGCCACACAGTACACATGCTCACTCAACAGTGTCTACTTCCCCACTAACTATTACAGTGAAGTCATCATTGTTCATACACACACATTCCAGTCCACTCTCCTTGGCTGCCAGGTTGCACTGATGTTGTGCAAACTGTTCTTGTTATATTAACAATGTCTGGACTTTTTCCAGACAGACTTTAATATTCATTATTTTTTAATTATAGGCTTCAGGTATAAAACACTATAATATGTAAATAATGTAAGACACTATAATATACATTAAAAAGTGATCAGCCCCTAAAATGGTCACTATCATCATAAAATTAATTCCCTTCACCCACTTCACCTACTCAACACCCAAAACTCCATTCCTCTCTGGTAAGCACTGATCTGTCCTCTGTATTTGTGAATTTGTTTGTGTTTTACTTTGTTCATTTTTTTTTAAGATTCCACATATGAGTAAAATTATATGATCTTTTTCTTTCTCCTTTTGATTTATTTCACTTAGTGTTATACCCTCAGGTCCTTCCATGTTGTTGCAAATGGCAAGATTTCACTCTTTTTATTCCATTGTGGTACGTATGTGTGTGTGTGTGTATGTGTATATATATATATTTTTTATTAATTCATCCATGAATGGACACTTTGATTTTTTCTATACCTTGGCTATTGTAAGTAATGCTGCAATGAATATGAAGGTGTATATAGCTTTTTGAATCAGTGTTTTCATGTTTTTTGATAAATACTCAGATGTGCAATAGCCAATAATATTGTAGTTCTATTCTAAATTTCCTGAGGAATTTCTACATTGTTTTACACAGTGACTTCACCATTTACCATCCTACTAACATGAGGGTTATCTTTACTCCACAACCACTCCAACACTTATTTCTTCGTTTTCTTTTCTTTTGTTTTTTATGATGAGCGCTATTTTAACAAGTGTGATGTGATATCTATCTCATTTTGGTTCTGATTTGCATTTCTCTAATAATTAGTGATGTTGAACATCTTTTCTTGTGAATGTTGGCCATCAATATGTCTTTTTTTATAAAAATATTATCAGATCACCTGCCCATTTTTAATTAAGTGGTTTGTGTTCCTCGTTGTTGCTGTTTTTACCATTGTTGCTGTTGAGTTGTATGAGTTCTTTATATATTCGGGGTGTTAATCCCTTATCAAATATATAGTTTGTGAAGATCTCCCATTCAATAGGTTGCCTTTTCATTTTGATGATGGCTGTCTTCCCTGTGTAGAAGTGTATTAGATTGATGTAGTCCCATTTATTCACTTTCCCTATTGTATATTCTTCTCTCCTTTGTTTTAGTTGTAAATTAATTTTCCATATATGTATGGGCTTACATATTAAATTTGATTGAGGAATATTACTAAATTTATCTTCATAAAATAGCTGTATCAAATGAGAAATTCACCAAAACTTAATTAAATGTAAAAGACCTTTGAAAGAACAGAAATTCATTATTCTCCATCTGATTGAAGTTAAATTTCCTTACATTAATTAAATACATCATTTCTTTTAAATTGTATTTTTGTCATTTAATAACATCTGAATCTCTTTTGAGCTGCTTTATATTTTCCATAATCTACTACAATGATGAAGGCTAGATGTAAGTATTCAATTTTAGATGCATCGTATTTAGGGAGAGTGTAGAAATAGGCTCATGGTATCTTCCCCAAAAAGAAAATCTATTTTTAGTTTGAAATCATTTTTATAAATTATGCAGCACGAAGTCTCCTCTTAACAGACTTTAAATTTTTTATAATTTCTTCAACTTAAAGTGATGTGTTATTCCTAACATTTCTAGTGACCTTTAAGACCCAGAGGCACATAGGTGTAACTTTTGTAGGTTTGTACATATGAGTGATGATGGAGTTGTGGGGGACTCAGTTCATTTCAGCCCTTTAATTTCCCCTTAATATAACAAAAAAGAGCAGTGGCTGAAGAAATCAATCCTAACTTATCCCTTGTCGAATATCAGCAAACACAATGTCACAAAACCAACGTGAAGAAATAGAGTATAGATTTTCTGCTGACATTTGTAAAGTGTTTGTGTCAAAGTATTTTTCTAATACAGAACAGGTTAGAGCTTAACAAATTAAAGCACATGTTTCTTTTAAACTCTTGTGTTGGCTATTTGGATTAATTTTATAGTTTTTTTTATTATAAAATATTTAACCCAATGTTATCAGATGCAGTTCTTTAACTATTCATCATTCACACATAAATTTCTCTGCTATAAGTATGTGGAAAATGTGTAACGGACTAAAACTCAGAAAAATTGAGCATCAAAAGAAAAGTAAAAGTAAAGAGTTGTACATCATTAAATAATAGAAGGAATTTAGGAGTCAATACTGACCAAAAAGAGTCAGAAAGAAACAAAAGACCTATATTTCAGTAGAATGTCAATTAATAAAACAGAGAAATCATAAAGTAATTAAATTGATAATTAACCACCATCAGACAACCATCATAGTAATAACTTGTTCAGGCAGAAATCAAAATTTAAAATTTTGGTATATATTGTGTGAGAAATGGGATATTTATATAAACTCAAAATATAGTCCCCAAAATATTTATAATTAACTTTAAGGTATGGATACCTTATAAACCACACATTAAAAAATGATCAAAACTAATATAATCGTTGGATCAAAAAGCAGTCTCATTTTTAGTTTTCTGAGTACTTCCATACTGTTTTCCACAGTGGTTACACCAGTCTGCCTTTTGATCTAGCAATTCCTGCTGGAATTATATCCTGAGAATCCTGAAACACCATTTTAGAAGAAACCTTGCACCCCTATGTTCATAGCAGTGTTATTTACAATAGCCAAGTGCTGGAAACAGCCTACGTGCCCATCAGTAAATGAGTGGATCAAAAAACTGTGGTACATTTACATAATTGATACTACACAGCAGAATGAGAAAAGGAGCTCCTACCCTTCTCAATAGCATGGATGGAACTGGAGAGCATTATGCTAAATGAAATAAGCCAGGCAGTGAAAGACAAACATCATATGATCTCACCGATAAATGGAACCTAATCAACAAAACAAACAAACAAACAGAATAGAACCAGAGACAAGGAACAAAATGAGAGTGACCAGAGTCAAGGGGGAGGAAGATAATGTGGGAAAGAAGAGGAACATGTACAAAGGACCCATGGACAAGGACAATGAGGTGGGGACTGTCTTTGGGAGCAGGATTGGACAGGGCAAGAGAGAGCAATGGGGAAAAATGAGGACCACTATAACTGAACAACAATAAGAGATAAATTTTTAAAAAACTAATATAATGAGTTATACAGCACATGGTCATTGACCTCCCACGACAGAGAAGCAGAATGCATCGTTTCCGTGGTATCACTGCCCCAAATCCATAATCTGAGTCTAATCACAGCAACATGAGGATTATTCTACAAACTAACTAGCCTGTAGTCTTCAAAGTGTCCAAGTCAAATGAAAGAAAAAACAAGAAAAGTTTGAGAAATGTTTCCAGATTGAAGGAAACTAAAGAAGCATGTCACTTAAGTACAACATGTCATGTTGGATTAAATTTGCACCAGAAGTGACTGAGGCCTCTGAAAGTAGTATTTTATCAATGTTAAATCCTGATTTTGATAGGTGTACTTTGGTTATATAAGGAGCCTGCATTTTTTAGGAACTAAACAATTAAGTATTTTAAGAGATATCATGAACGGTGTCTGATTTTTTCAATATTTCATTAAATATAAAGTTGCATAGACATAACATAGAAAATGAGAGAAATATTGAAAGAGAGCACAATGACAGTAAAATATTGTCTATTAGGAAGTCTGTATTAATGATGCACTTTATTGCAAATTTTCTGTAAGTAAACATAATTTCCAAAGACAAAGTATAACAAGGAGCAATTAAATCACATGGAAATTTTTAATATCCCACTGCAAAACACCTGAATCAGAATGTTCATTTTTAATAGTTATCAAGTAATTGTTATACACATTAGTATTTGAGAAACACTATTCTTAACATGACTTAGTTGGGAAACTAAGGTGTAAAAATCAGTTCTAATTGTTATAGATTTAATAATAATATCATGGATACATTTAAGAAGATTATAAGAGTTATTAACTAAAATATTTAAAAGAAAATGCTATGTAGTCTGAAATTTGCTTTAAAATATTGCAAAGTATGGATGCAACAGATGAGGGTATGGATTAAATAAGATTCAGCCCGTGATGATAATTGTTGCAGCAGAATAATGAGCACTTTGAGTTCACTGGGCTGTTCCTCTTTCCTTCTTTGTCTTTATCTCTCCTTCCTTTCTTTTGGATATGGTTGAATTTTTGCACGGTAAAAAATACAAAAGGACATATAAAAGTGGCTATAATACAGAACATTAGAAAAGAACAAGAGTTCATTTCTTTTCATTTCAAGAAAAGAAATGATTAAGTTGCCTAGGAGAAGATTTAAAAACCATGCCCAGAGAAGACAAATTCATTCCTATTTAATCTTGTTTCTATGATTTATAGGAAGAGAGAGAAAAGATTTAGAGGCAAACATATAGTTTAGTAGGTAATTTCGCTAAGGTGAAAGGTAATGAGAGATTGGAAGCCTACCATTTCCTGAAATTGTAAGACTATGCTGTATTTTTCTCTCTGGTAATTACATTTACAAAAATATATGATGATGGTATCCAACTGTTGTTAAGCTTGACTAAGTATTTTCACCATCTAGATTTGTATCCTCATGTACAAAAAATCAATAACAACAATAATATACATATTTATTTAAAGTTAAAAACTAATTGACATAAAAGTAAATTTGCAAATTTTAAAATGATATGTAAATAGATAACCCCATGATTTTATTATTTTTCACACTTGATTCATATATTTTGCAGGATTTTGAAATGAATTATTCAATTACAAAACTCAATACATTAGTTTCTGAGAGTTATAAGTAACAAGGAAAATATATGCCAGATACTTATTGTCTATGCTTACTTTATAATATATAAAACTATGATAATTGATATAATGGGGTTTGTCATAAACAAGAGCAAACTATAAATGGCTTAAGGAAGCTAGAAGTTTATTATTGTATCATAGGCCATAGGCCATGGGTTATATAGAGGTTTTGTGATTGGAGACTCAGACTTCCATTATCTTTTGCTCTATTTTTTACATATAGATTCCAGCTCATAATCTAAGATAATCATCTTCTGTTTTCACTTTAATATTTCACCCAGCAGGAAGTGGAACAAAATAGAAAACACAATTATTCTCTTTAAAAGCAGTACTCAAAGGGGTACTTTTTACGTCACTTTTGCTTTTATTTATTATTTTTAAAGATTTTATTTATTTATTTTCATAGAGAGGAGAAGGGGGAGAGAAAGAGAGGGAGAGAAATATCAATGTGTGGTTGCCTCTCACACACCCCCACTCTGGGGACCTGGCCCGCAACCCAGACATGTGCCCTGACTGGGAATCGAACTGGTGACCCTTTGGTTAACAGGCTGGCTCTCAATCTACTGAGTCACACCAAACAGGGCATGCTTTTATAATGATAGTTGGAAATTAGTCATATGATCTTATCAGTTACCAGAAAAGCTGGAAAATATAGTCTTCATTCTGGATGGTCATAACTAAAATTTAGATATTCTATTGCTAAATAAAGAAGATTTATTTTAATTGACTAATTCTGTGGGAGTTTTAAAATATCCACCCGAAAAATTTCAATTATGAAAAAAAACAGCCAACTGTTTCGGAGTTCAGCTAGATGAAGGTAAAAATACAAGATTTAAAATATATAGGAGAATTTTCTGAATTTGTAACTATATTTTCTTCATTTTATAGATAAAGAAAGGACTACTCATATATGTTACTCAAAGTGATAGGAGAGTTCATGAAAGAACTAAGACTAATGAAAAAGTTTGTTAGTTTCTAGTTTAGTTTTCCAACAATCCAATTTGTATAAATTACCAGTTAAGAAGTATAGTTGCTTCTAGTTTTTTCATACATTTATGTCAAATACATTTAAGACAAATATTGCTAAAGTAAATTTGAGAATTTCAGAAATAAATATAACTCTAATTTGAGATATATTCTTAGGTCCTTAAAAATAAGTTTGGTTGGAAGAAAAAAATGACTAATAAATAATTTCCTCATTTAGCATTGTTTCTTTCTCAGGTACTGTTGTATGCACATTATATTCATGGAATTTAAATTTCCTATATAGGCATCATGCAGGTGACTTACATGTAGAACCAAATATTCTAAGGAATTAGTATAACATAAAGTAGAATATATATTTTTAAGTATTATTCATGAGTAAAGGTAGATATTTTTTCATTTGCTTCATTGATGAAGCAGCCATGCTGGATCGGTTGCAATCAAAGTTCTAGGCATGGCATACAAAGCACAGTATTATCACAATCAAGGAAAGCTAAGGAAATTCTGTTCCCCATAAGAATAACCAAAAAAGGCCAGATAAATATACAGAAAAATAGTAAAATCTCTTTCACTTGCTTAGTTGGCTGGAAAGAATAATGGGGCAAAATAAAAATAATATCAGGAAACCTGAAGGTGAAGCAAGAATGAAATGCATGGTACCTGGGGAAATTCACCCTTAACTACTGTGTTTGGATTGGTGCTGGGCAGAGGGGGAAGAGAGAAAGCCAGTGATCCACCTGATTTTCAAAGTGCTTAGAGATGGAACTCCAATGCCGTCACACTCCCTGTAAGTACAGTGGTCCCTGTTTACCCGAGAGGAATGCAAGGGCTGTCCAGAAGGTATCTAACCATGTACTTGAAAAACAAAGACACCTATCGAAGAAGATATAAAGTGCAAGAAACATTGTACGTAAGACAATAACACCTCAGTTCCATTCAAAGTAGGCACCTAGGGACCTCACACAGTTCTCCCAATTGCCGTCAGCTGCCATGTCACATTTTCCTGAATCTTATTAATCGTCTGAAATCTCTTACTTTTCAAAGATGATTTTAGTTTTGGGAAAAACCAGAAGTCTCAGGGCGCCAAATCTGTGCTGTAGGGGTACTGAGTCACCTGGGTAATTTGATGTTTCACCAAAACTCTCTGCACAAGATGTGATGCATGAGTGTGTGCTTTGTCATCATGAAGCTGCCAATCACTTGCTGTCCATAATGCCATCCTTCTGAATCATCAGAACAATTTCTGTAGAGGAATGTTCAAGTTTAATGCAGAATTTGGTACAGATCGGTTGCTCTACTTGCTCAGTCATTTTGAATGTGACAGCCACACAGTACCCATGCTCACTCAACAGTTTCTACCACCCCCACTGACAGGTACAGTGAAGTCGTCGTTGTGCACACATGCACATTCCAGTCCACTCTCTTAGGCTGCCAGGTTATATCAATGTTGCGCGAAATGTACTTGTAATATAAACAATGGGCTGGACTTTTTCTGGAAAGACTGTACTTCCCAAAACCTCCAGTGGATATCTAAACCACATATAGTGCCAAATACTATATAAACTATGTTTTTCCTATACATATATAGTTATGACAAAGTTTAACTTATAAATTAGGCACTGGAAGAAATTAACAACAATGACAAATAGAACAATTATAATATACTGTATTAAAAGTTATATGAATGTGATCTCTCTCTCTCCAAATATCTTACTGTATTTTATTCATCTTTTCACTGAAAGGAAGCACAAAATGGTATCTCTTTGCTATATCTGAATTGCCAATATTATTTCTCTTGTATTCCGGGGCTATTTTTTAAGTAAAATAAGGGCTACTTGAACACTGTGCTACCACAACAGATTTGATCTTTGATATTGTTGCTAAGAGGGCAGGTAGCAATCACAGAGTGGATACCCTGGACAAGAGAACCGTTCGTATCCCAGAGTGGGAAGGAGAAGGATGATGTGGGATTTTGTCAAGCTACTCAGAATGGAGCAAAATTTAAAATTTATAAATTGTTTATTTCAGAAAATTTCCATTTAATATTGTTAGAATTTGCTTGATGTAGGTAACTGAAAACACTGAAAGTAGAACCACAAATATAGGGACACCACTGCACATGTGAGAAGTAACTGTTCTGTCCTGAAAGGAGTAACAAGTAATCTTGTCTAACCAAACACACAGTCCAATTAAAAAATGGGCACAGGACCTGAACAGACACCTCTCTAAGAAAAACATACAATGGCCAACAGACATTTGAAAAGATGCTAAATTTTACTAGCTCTTACAGAAATGCAAATCAAAATTGTAATTAGATACAACCTCACACCTATTAGAATGGCTATTATCAACAAGACAGGCAATAACAAATTGTTGCAGAGGTTATAAAAAAAAAAGAAACACTCATTCACTGCTGGTGGGAATGTAAGTTGGTACAGTTTCTATGGAAAACAGTATGGAGGCTCCTCAAAAAATTAAGAATAGAGTTACCATATGGCCCAGCAACTCCTCTTCTGGGTGTCTATCTGAAAAATCTGAAATATTTATTTGCAAAGACTTATGCACCAGTATGTTAATTGCATCACTATTCATAGTGGCCAAGACATAGAAACAACCAAGTGTCCCTCGATAGATCATTAGATAAAGAAGATATGGCACACATGTATAGACTAAAACTACTAAATCATATAAAAGATAAAATACTGCCATGGGTGAATGACAACATGGATGAATATTGAAAATATGCTAAGCAAAATAAGTCAGACAGAAAAAGTCAAGAACCATATGATTTTTTTATCCTCACTTGAAAACATTCTTTCATTGTTTTTAGAAAGAGGAAAAGAAACAGAGAGAGAGAAACATCAATGTGAGAAAGAAACATCAATTGGCCATCTCTTCATACACACCCCAGCAGGAGATTGAACCTGCAACCCCGACCAGGACTCGAACCTGATACCTCTCAGTCTACGGGATGAAAGGATGATGCTCCAACCAACAGAGCCACACTGGCCAGGGCAAGAACCGTACAATTTTACTAATATGTGAGATATAAAACTGAAAGCAACGAGTAAACAAATAAGAAAAACAAACAAAACCTCTTAGACAGGGACAACAGTATGATGGTTACCAAAGGGAAGAGGGGTGATGGGGCAGTAAAGGGTAAAGGGTGTCAAATATATGATGACAGAAGACTTGACTTTGGGTGGTAGGCACACCATGCAATATGCAGATGATGTGTCATAGAACTGTACGCTTAACACCTATATAATTTTATTAACCAATGTCATCCCAATAAATTTAATTCAAAAAATCTTGTCTATTTGGCTTTGCCATCAAGTAGTAGAAAGAAAACAACAGCAACATTCTCCCCTGAAATTTGTAATCACAAACTACTCAACATACAGTTTTGAGATTGATTCATATTCTCGCTGTGGTCTCAAAAATTCAAGCAGAGAAAGTATTTTGAAGTGATCCTTTATTTGTGGTGAAACTGAAGGAGAATAATTTCAATCCAGATCTCTAATAATTACTACATGAAAATGTAAGAAATATGAGCTCAAAGTAAAAATTGCAAAAACATAAAAAGATAGCAAAAGGAAAAATAAAACTGGAAACCAGGAGTATGAAACAACAAACCAATACAAAACTGAAGGAGGTTCACAAATATTAAGGATATTGACTTTATAAGACATAGAATATAGGCTTACTATTTTGATTCAATTAATAAAATAGAAGCTTGAAAATATAAGTCAAAAATAAGATACCATAAAAATCAACAAGCATATTTGACAATAGTCAAGTAAAATATCTGTAAATGGAAATCATAATTATAGATTTAGTAGGAGGCTTCTAGGGTATTTTAAGATAAGAGCAGATGTGTAGGTATGAATCCATACTTTTTCTGAAAAAAGGAAAAAGTCTACTATTTATACCTATAGTACAACCAAAAAAGGTAGCTGTAAACTAAATACACCTTGTATATATCTTGAGAAATAACACTGAAAATATGGAAGCAGTGTTTGAGCCCTTTATGTAGTGAGAAGTTCAGTTGGAGCTACAAAACTAAAAATAAAATAAATAAATAAATAAAAACCTTGTCAATATGAAAGAATTCATTGACTGGTAAGAGACCCCAGAAAACATCAACTAGTATTTACCACCAGAAGGAGAGGACCCAACTCTAAGTGTTAACAATTCAGAGTGTATTTGAGACCTAAATGTGTCAAAGCATCATCAATCAGGGTGTTAAAAGACATATACCATATGATCTCACCTATAAATGGAACCTAACTAACAAAACAAACAAGCAAAATAGAAACTGAGACTTGGAAATAAAGAACAATCTGACAGTGACCAGAAGGGAGGGGTAGGGAGATAACAGGAAAAGGGGGGAACGGTCAAGACAAGGAACATGTATAAAGGACCCATGGACAAGGACACCAGGGGTGGGGGAGGGAGGTGGACAGAGAAAGGGAGAGCAATGGGGGGAAAATGGGGACAACTCTAAGAGAACAGCAATAAAAAAAAATAAAAAAAAAAAAAAAAAAAGAGTAGAAAGTGTACAGAACGGGAAGTGCCAGTCTAAAGAAGGAACTCCTCATGAGAAAGAAATTACTCTGTAGAGAAGAGATATCCTATGTAGCTAGTAAATAGTTGTGAAAAGGAAAATATAACTAATGATAAGAGCATTACTGAAATATGAGAACAACCAAAAATCAGAGGAAACCAGACCAAAATCAGTATCATTACACTGAGAAAATAGGAAAGTCATAGTTTATTGGTCATAGTTCATAGTTCAAAATCCTAGTTTATTCTATTGATAACACACATATTTATTTAAGAAAAAGCTAAACACTTAAAATCAACAAGAAATATAAAAGCACTAAATCTACAAAATATATATGAGAGAAATAACAAAAAAAGAGAAACAATACTTTCAGGAGATATAAGTACCCAAGAAACATCTATGTTAGAAAGAAAAGGAAACTTTAATATAATTTTACAATTTGTATTTAATTATGCAGCTTAGAAAGCATTGTAGATTTCAAAGAATGCTAAGAATTAATGGAATATAAAATTGAAAGCAGCAAAGGAACACACAAGAAAAACAAACATCCCTGGCTGGTGTAGCTCAGCAGATTGAGCACGGGCTGTGAACCAAAGGGTTGCTGGTTTGATTCCCAGTCAGGACACATGCCTGGGTTGCAGGCCAGGTCCCCAGTGGGGCCACATGAGAGGCAACCACACATTGATGTTTCTCTCTCTCTCTTTCTCCCTCCTTTCCTTTCTGTCTAAAAATAAATAAATAAAATCTTTTAAAAAAGAAAGAAAAACAAAAACTCATAGACATGGACAACAGTTACAAGGTTACCAAAGGGTAAAAGGGGTCCAATATATGGTGATTGAAGATTTGACTTTGGGTAGTGGACACACAATGCAATATACAGACAATGTATCATAGAATTGTACACTTGAAACTTATATAATAATTTTATTAACCAATGTCACCTCAATAAATTTAAAAAAGAAATCTCAGAAAAGTGATCAAGTAACAAGAATAGGTAAAAAGGTAATTGATGGAATGGAGAAATTAAAGAAAAATACATAATAGTCTCAGAAATGATGACTAAATTATCAGACTCTCAGATACAATAAAATAGAAATATTTCAAAGTATGGAAAGAGACATACAGAGTAAAAGTCATAAAAGCATGAAATGGAGACAGACATAAAAAAGAGATCTGAAAGACCACAAAAAAATTTAAATAATACAGCACTTCTCAAAATGTGACCTGTGACACTTCAGGTCATCAGAAATATCCCAGATGGTCCACAACTTCCAAACTATTTTTGTATTAATACTAAGACACTCTTTGACTTTTAAAGTTTTATACTTGGATGTATCAGATAACTTCCAGAGTCTATGTGACCCAAGGTGACACCATTGCTCTGATGGTTAATGAAATGTGTACATTTTTGTATTTTAAAAAAATTATCAATTTTAATTCATAAATTGGTAAGTTTTGATAGATAAAATACACATAAACAAAACTTCTCTGTGCTTTTCAATACATGTTAAGAGAGTAAATGGGTTCTGAGACTGGCAAAGACTGGCAAAATTCAACATGCACGTAATTGGAGATACTGAAGGGAAACAAATTGATTAAATACAACATCCATTTAAATTTTAATTCAGCCCTGGCTGGTGTGGCTCAGTGGATTGAGTGCCGGCCTGCAAACCAAAGGGTTGCTGGTTTGATTCCCAGCTTAGGGCGCATGCCTGGGTTGTGGGCCAAGTCCCCATTTGGGGGAGTGTGAGAGCCAAACACATATTGATATGTTTCTTCTTCTTTCTCTCTCCCTTCCCCTCTCTAAAAATAAATCAATAAAATCTTTAAAAAAAAATAACACTCTAATCCAAGGAAAGTTTTCTGAATGAAAGTAAGATTCCACTTTGCATATGAAAGACTATATAGAGACCTGGGAAAATTGACTCAAAATCCTCAGCTAGAAGGTATATACTAATTATATGTGCTATTTCAATATCAATTAGAAGAATGCTTTTAAATATAGTTCCAATGAAACTTTTGTCTGAGATTTTGTTCCATTTTCTTTCTTTTATTTTTTAATGTATTTTATTGATTATGCTATTACAGTTGTCCCATTTCCCCCCTTTATTCCCCTCTGCCCCACACCCCTCCCCATTCCCCATCCTTTAGTTTTTGTCCATGGGTTGTACACATAAGTTCTTTGGCTTCTACATTTCCTATACTATTATTAACCTCCTCCTGTCTGTTTTCTACCTACCATTTATGCTACTTTTTCTCTGTACTTCCCCCCTCCCCCTCCCTTGTTGATATCCCTCCATGCCTTATATACATCCCTTTAACATTTCATATAATAAAGGCTGGGTGATGATGAACTCCTTGAACTTGACCTTATCTGAAAAACACTTTATCTGCCCTTCCATTCTAAATGAAAGTTTTGCTGGATAGAGTATTCTTGAATGTAGGTCCTTCCCTTTCATGATTTGGTATACTTCTTTCCAGCCCCTTCTTGCTTGAAAGGTCTCTTTTGAGAAATCAGCTGACAGTCTTATGGGAATTCCTTTGTAGGTAACTGTCTCCTTTTCTCTTGCTGCTTCTAAGATTCTCTCCTTATTTTTAATCTTGGGTAATGTAATTATGATGTGCCTTGGTGTGTTCCTCTTTGGGTATAACTTCTTTGCAACTCTATGAACTTCCTGGACTTCCTGGAAGTCTATTTCCTTTGTTAGATTGGGGAAGTTCTCCTTCATTATTTTTTCAAATAAGTTTTCAATTTTTGCTCTTCCTCTAATCCTTCTGGCACCCCTATGACTCAGACGTTGGGGCGTTTAAAGATTTCCTGGAGTTTCCTAAGCCTCTCCTTATTTTTTTGAATTCTTGTTTCTTCATTCCTTTCTGGTTGAATGTTTTTTTCTTCCTTCTGGTCCACTCCATTGATTTGAGTCCCAGTTTCCTTCTCATCCCTGTTGGTTCCCTGCACATTTCCCCTCATTTCCTTTAGTGTATTCTTCATTTGTTCACCTATTTGCGACAAAATTTCAACCAATCCTGTGAGCTTCCTGATTACCAGTGTTTTGAACAGTGCATCTGATAGGTTGGCTATCTCTTCATCACTTAGTTGTATTTTTTCTGGAGCTTTGACCTGTTCTTTCATTCGGGCCATTTGTTTTCCCTTCGGCACACCTGTTACTTTAAGGGGCAGAGCCTTAGGTGTTCACCAGGGTTGGGTAACCAATGTCACAGTGTTGTGATGCTGCATGTGGGGGCAGAGACTGAGTGAACAGTGATGCTTGCTCTGCTCTCTGCACTTCCCCCTGCTACTCACAAGCAAGTTGGGTCCTTCTGTGCTGGCTCCAGGGTGGTTGGGCAGGCTTGAGTAGTTCCAAGTCCCTATGGGTCTCTCCAGTGAACTCTCCTGTGAAGCTGGGAGTTCCTCCCACCACCGCCTCAACCCCCACAGGTGTTTTCAGTTGGTGGTTTGAGGCTTTATTTCCCCGTGATGGTGAGTTACACGTTCTGCTATGCCCCCCAGCTTTTTCTCCCAGTTTATCTGTATGCCAATGAGGGACTGCATACACCGGTTTCAGCCCTACTGGGTCTGGGTGGATTAGCCGTGGGTGGGTTATACTGAGTGTGAGTGTGCAGGCCACGTTTTGGCCAGGCACTCCCACCGCCGGCCTCTCCAGGCAGCTGCAGCATTACCCCCACCACTCCACAAACCACCATCTCACCTCGCTCTCTGCCCAGCTCCGCCCCACTTACCAGTCTGGATGAACGTGACTTCTTTAACTCCTTGGCTGTTGGGCTTCCACTCAGTTTGATTTTCTGTCAGTTCTGGCTGTTTTTTGTTTTTTAAATTGTTGTTTTTCCTCTTTTGGTTGCGCGAGGAGGCACAGTGTGTCTACCTACACTTCCATCTTGGCTGGAAGTCCTCCATTTTCAAAACCAAGATTGACACCCGGCTAACGAAGTGTTTGTCTCATATGGGATGTAGGCAATTTAGTTATCTTCTGGGCACTGTAGTTTTCTCTTCTGTTAAAGGAAATAGTAATAGCTCCTATACAGATTTTGTGAAGTTTAAAGAGTTTATATCTAAAAAGGTAGACGAGTTTGGACATAGAGAAATCACTCAATGTTAATTATTATAATCATTATTGTTATTATTAATACTGAAGTAAACACTTAAAAATAAAGATGCATGCAAACTTCCTTGATCAAAATACCTGGTTCATGGCATACCATTTTTACTCCTTAAAAATGAAGTAGAAATTCTGATATTCATCATGTTTTAAAAGGTGTTTTCATTTGCAATGCCTCAAATGTCATTCAGTCATTTCCGTCATATTTAATCACTAGGACTGATGTTTTCTTTAGTATCCTAATGCTCTTCATGTTAAGAAAGCTTCCTTTTATTCCATAATTAATATAAAATTTTATACAGAAACTATATTTGTATTTTTCAAATCACATTTATGTCAATGTGATTTTCCTCCTTAGCTATATTAATAATTTTTGCTGCATTAAAAAACTGGATACACTAATAATTTTCTTAAGTTTTGACTAAAATAGCTCCAAACTGATTTTAGTGTTTAAATGTTAATGCAAAATTTGATGTGATTTATGATTACTTACTCTATTATTTCTCTTGGTTCTCTTGAGTCTATAAAATTATTTTCAATATTTTTAGAGGAACATTAGTTTGATGAAATTTAATAGGTATTCTCTGAAAAATGAAATACATGATTAAATATATTTTGAAAATTCTATATTATATAAATTTTAAAATTCTCTTTGCTTCTGAAATTTTCAGAATTAATTTATTTATTTGGATTGAAAATGTCGAAAGGGTTATTTTAAGGTATGTTTCTAAAATTTATTTTGTACATGTGGAACAATGTGATTACCTTCAATCTATAGAGTTCTTGAACTTTTTTAAATTTTAGCATTTCTGGGGTCATTTAATTTGGTTTTGACAAGGAAAAAGAGACAAACACTAGGGCTAAAATCATCTGAGAATTGGATTAGGAACTAAAATCCTGGCAAATATATAGGAACTAAAACAATAACCACAGTATTTAAAAAATTGTCATTTAACTGCAATCCCCTCTCCCAATACTATTGGTTTGGCTAAAAAAATCCATTTAACTTTTTTCTGTAAAATAAAAGATATACTTTTAATTTTAATTAATAACTTTATTGATATGGATATTTTGAGTGTATCGGTTATCTCCTGTGTGGTATAACATTGATCGTTCTCATTCAATGTCTCGATTTGATCGTTATCACCTTCAACTAGTCTATCCGACCTTGGAGCATCATCCAGCAAGAAATCTCCAGCATGAAACTTCACAAACTATTTTGACATGTTCAATCAGTTGCAGCACCTTCTCCATAGAGTGCACAAATCTTTTTTTTGCATTTCAGTGGCATTTTTGTTTCCTGAAATAATAAAGCATACTATGCCAATAATGTTGCATACTTTCTTCCATCTTCAATATTAAAATGTCTACACAAAAATTCACCAATTTTGATAAGATTTTTAAATACATGCTGATATGACAGTTGTCACAATACAATCTAACAAAATTGTTTTAAATGAAGTTAAAGATCACTAAGCATTACTTGAGCCATCTTACAGAAAAACAATGAACTCTCTGGCCAACTCAATATTATTTGATATAAATTTAGTGGTGCTCCTGAATTGAAAATATCTATAAAATATGGCAAGTGAAAAACCTGACTTTGTTTTATTATTTTTATTTTTGTTCTATTACAGTTTTCCCAATTTTCCCTCATTGCTCTCCTCTGCCCTATCCTTGCCCACCCCCCAACTCCCACAATCAGTCCTCACCCTATTGCCCATGCCCATGGGTCATTTATACCTGTTCATTGATTAGACCCTTCTCCTTCTTTCCCCTTTATCTCCTTCCCCCCTCCCCACTGGTCACTATCAGTCCATTCCCTGTTTGCATTCCTCTCATTCTATTTTGCTTGTTTATTTATTTCATTCATTAGGTTCCACTTACAAACAAAACACCTGACTTTTAAAAGCATAATTAATGTAAGCAATCCCAGTTATTAAATTTTATCATTGCTATCAATATTTAAAAATTAGCATTTTTATTGTTCTGGAAGTTTTCATGAATATATGTAATAAAAATTACATATATGTACGCATATATATAACAATTATCAATATGAGTATTTCACAATTCAAAAGTACAAGTTTACATCCATTTCACAGTAAGCTAAGAACAATGGATTTAATTCTGTAACTTCCCTTAAGGTTGGCATACATTGTTCTCATAAGATAATAAAGAACTTAAGTATTTTAGAATTTGCCTGGTTAGTGTTGAAAAGTCAATAATAACTATATATATCCATTTGTAGAAATGAGTGGCTAAAGGTAATGAAACAATCTAGATTCAATTTGCATTTAATATAAAAAAGAATTGGATATCAGCCCGTATTCAGATTTATTAAGAGTCAAAAATGCTGTCCCAGCTCATGTGTACATGGAATGTTAGTCATTCATTTTGTTAATCTAATATAATATGGAGTATAATTTATCAGGACATCAAAATAATAGCTTTTACTCCATTTCCTCACTTCTATAAGGACATGCACAATAGACTCCACAGCTATACATGAACTCTATTAGGGCTAATTGAAAATAGATGGCACAATTAACCTGCTTCTTAGCAAAAAGCATTAACACTGAATGTAAAAGTCTAATCACAATAAAAAGAGATTCACATTGGAAGGAAATGTGGTGAATAATTTAAAATCATCTGATTTTCTCATACAAAGTAAATTAAAGAAAGAAAAAGTTAATATAACAATACCCAAAGCAGCAATTAGATCATTTGCATTCCTAATCTTTGCTTTCTTTCTCAAATATATTCAATTTCAGAAGAATCTATAGATGATTTAACATAATGACTCACTAAATTTAGGTGCAGCATAGCAGAACTGAAACCATGGTCAATGGAACAAATTGTGAGAGTAATCCATTATAATGCAAAGTATGAAAATTAACATATGAACAGTTCTATAGGAAAAACCAACTTGATTATTTTATCTCAAATTCAATTAAAGAGATTTTTTTAATAATTTGCTATAATTAAGCTCAAAACTCAAGGAGTTCTTTTTTAAAATTATTTTATTGTTCAATTACAGTTATCTGCATTTATTCCCCACCACTCCCCCTCAAGGAGCTCTTAAAAGATAAAAAATATTTTCAATCTGTCATTTTTAAAAAAATTTTATTTTATTTTTACTGTTCATGCTATTACAGTTATTCCCACTTCTCTGGCCTTTTAAAAATAAGCCATCTATAAATGGTGATCATTTCAAAATCTACAATCTTTTGTTGTCTCATAAGCTTTTAAATCTGTTTGAACTTCTAGTCAAATGTCATAATGTAAAATATTTTTTTTAAAAAAGGAAATTTAAACCAAACCCAAGTTATACTTACTACCCCTCTTCTCTTTTGTACTGAAGACAAACATCATTAATCATTTAAGATTATTTCATGTTAAGTGCAGTCTTAGTTCTAGAATTCTGTTAATAACATTGTTGAAGCAGCAACTATAAATTCTTAGGGATTGCTATACCATAAGGAGGTAATTTGACAAACCCAGTTTAGAGCTTTCTTTACCTAGGACTGAAATAAACTAAGAAATATACTAATGATTTAGTAAAAATAATATTACTTGCATGAAATTAATTGTTAAAAAATCCATTTCAAAAGAAGAAGGATATAGATTATTGTAATGGCAGCATTTTGCTGTGGCATGAGAAAAATATTTTCTCATTTTTAAGTATAGTGAGTAAAAAGTAAGTAAATGAGCCCTGGCTGGTGTAGCTCAGTGGATTGAGCGCGGGCTGGGAACCAAAGGGTCCCGGTTTGATTCCCAGTCAGGGCACATGCCTGGGTTGCAGGCCAGGTCCCCGTGAGGGCCATGTGAGAGGCAACCACACATTGATGTTTCTCTCCCTCTCTGTCTCCATCCCTTCCCCTCTCTCTAAAAAAATAAATAAAAATAAAATCTTAAAAAAAAAGTAAGTAAATGAAAATGTAAGCAAAGTAAAAATCATATTTTCAATATTACAAGCTTTCAGGATTTTTTTTTTCTAAAAGTAGGGTAATTCCTAGTATTGTTAGAATTAAAGCTATACATAAGTGTTACATGACAGTAGGGCATGATTAAGATTCTAGTTTTGGAAAGAATATCCTAAATTATGATGACACGAATACGTTTTCCTCAGAATATGATAAAATAGAGTAAGTGAAGTCTACGTTTGGGCACCGTACCAAAGTCTTCAAGGGTCATGAGAATGGGTATAACCTATAGTAGGTTATGAAAACACAGTAAGGTCTAAAACAATGGGCTATGATAGATTAAACAGTTAGAGAAACAAAGGGACGAAGCTTTTTTGAAGTAGAATAGTAATTCATTTTCTTCCTCCTCAGTGGCAGGTGAAACTTTGTTGACCTTAACTAGAGGTTCATGTAAACATATTACTAGGATTTACTGGATGGAAGATAAGAAAAGATAGTAGTCTAGTAGATACGTATTAATTTATTTTTTAAGAAACACTTTTAATAGGATATACCTATGTCAGATTCTTTTGTAAATATAACTGTAATTGTATATTTTTGAACCTCAAATATGCTGAAGAATGTAAGCTTTTTAGCTATGGCTAATCCAATAGATGCCCCAAAATAAGAAACAAAATAGACTATCTTATTTTCTCATCACTCTGAACCCACAACATGTCCTGGTGAGGAAAAGCAGGAGATTTAGGCAGCTGCATCTGATAGACGTGGGGCCTTCCAGATTGAGTACGTGGCTACTGCTTCACTCTCCGAGTCTTTTCTAATCACTAGAAAAACTTAATGTCAGGTAAGGCCTGTGTTATGTTTACCTTTGTGTTACCAATCAAGCCTTTAACTTTTCCTAGGATCACATTAAAGACTGGATAAGCTCTAAAAAGGCAGAATCTACTTGTCAAGGATAATGTATAAAGGACACATGGAAAAGCCAAAGGTGGGTAGGATTGGGGGTGGGAGGTGAGGAAGGCTGGGGTGGGAGGGAATGGTAGGGGGCAGGGAAATGGAGACAACTGTACTTGAAAAAAATTAGCAAAAAAAAAAAAACACCATTAAAAAATTGGGGGCGGAGAGGCAGAAACAACAGGAATGGACTTTTCAATAGTTACACATATTCAAAATAACATTTATTTTGAAAACTTTTCTGAGTACTTTATTGATTATGTTATTATAGTTGCCCCATTTTTCTTCCCTTTATTCCCCTCCATCCCCCCTCCAATCATCATTCCCCCACCTTAGTTCATATCCATACATCGTACATAAAAGTCCCTTGGCTTCTCCATTTCCTATACTATTCTTAATCTCCCCCTGTCTATTTCATATCTACCACTTATGCTTCTTATTCCTTGTACATTTTCCCCCATTCTCTCCTCCCCTACCCCACTGATAAGCTTCCCTGTGATCTCCATTTCTGTGATTTGGTTCCTGTTCTAGCTGTTTGCTTAGTTTGTTTTCGTTTTTGTTTTTTAGGTTCCATTGTTGATAGCTGTGAGTTTGTTGTTATTTTACTGTTCATAGTTTGGATCATCTTCTTTTTCTTAGATATGATCCTTTAACATTTCATATAATAAAGGCTTGGTGATGATGAACTCCTTTAACTTTACCTTATCTGGGAAGCACTTTATCTGCCCTTACATTCTAAATGGTAGCTTTGCTGGATAGAGTAACCTTGGATCTTGCCTTTCATGACTTGAATTCTTTTTTTCCAGCCCCTTCTTGCCTGTAAGGTTTCTTTTGACAAAGCAGCTGACAGTCTTATGGGAACTCCTTTGTAGGTAACTATCTCCTTTCCTCTTGCAGATTTTAAGATTTTCTCCTTATCTTCAATCTTGGGTAATGTAATTATGTTGTGCCTTGGTGTGTGCTTCCTTGGGTCCAACTTCTTTGGGACTCCCTGAGCTTCCTAGATTTCCTAGTCTGTTTCCTTTGCCAGATTTGGGAAATTCTCCATTATTTTTTCAAGTAAGTTTTCAATTTCTACTCTTTTCTTCTACTTTTGGCACCCCTATGATTCTGATGTTGGAATGTTTAAAGTTGTTCCAGCAATTCCTAAGCCTCTCCTCATTTTTTTGAATTCTTGTTTCTTCATTCTGTTCTGATTGAATGCTTATTTCTAACTTCTGGTCCAAACCATTGACTTGAGTCCTGGTCTTCTTCCCTTCACTGTTGGTTCCCTGTGCATTTTCCTTTATTTCACTTTGTATAGCCTTCACTTCTTCCTCCATTTTGCGACCATACTCAACCATTCTGTGACCATCCTAATTACCAGTGTTTTGAACTGTGCATCTGATAGTTTGGCTATCTCTTCATCACTTAGTTCTATTTTTGGAGCTTTGATCTGTTCTTTCATTTGGGTCATATTTTTTTTGTCTTGGCATGCCTCTTTTGTAGTGAGGGGCAGAGCCTGAGGTATTTGCCAGGGCAGGATAATTCAAGTAGCTGCATTGTGGTGCTGTATGTGGGGGAAGGGGTCAGAGGGAATAATGCTGCTTTCTCAGCTCTCTATTGGCACTTCCGCCATGACCTACAAGCCCTTTTGGGCCCTTTTGGTGCTGATTCCCAGGTGGGTGTGTTTGAGTACATTTTAGGACCCTGTGTGTATCTCCAACAACTCTCCTGTGAGGCTGGGGGTTTCTCCCATTGCTGCAACCTGCACAGGTTTTTACAGTTACAGTTTTTGAGGTTTTCTTTTCCTGTTCTGGTACCCTGGGTTCTGTGGTCTGTCTCACTCCCAGTTGTTCCTACTGGTTTATCCGTTTGCAAATGTGGGGCTGCCCAGTCCACCAGCTGCAGCTGCCTTGCCCACCAGGTCCTTAAGCCACCACCTTTCCACACGCCCTGTCCACCTGATTGCCCATCTCCACCCTCCTACCAGTCTGAAAGAATCTTTCTTCTTCAACTCCTTGGCTGTCAGACTTCTACACAGTTTGAATTTTCTGGCTGTTCTGGTTGGTTTTTGGTTTTGAATTTGTTGTTGTACTTCTTTTTGTTGTATGAGGAGGCAAAATGTACCTACCTATGCCTCCATCTTGCTATTTTGAAAACTTTATAAGATGCTTTATGTTTTAATACCCTAGAGACTTGAGATAACTAGTAGTATGTTGGAAGCTTGAAAAACCACTGTGTGTCTACTAGAAGAAGGAAAATCATTCAGTGATGTCATTAAAAAGTTCTGCTCATACACATTTGACTGGAAAAAACTTATTAGTGCAAATATAGGATTGTTTTTAGAAAAAGAAATAAAAATCATATGATACTCTCACTAAATTAAGAAAAACTGATAAATCTCAGTAGATATACATGACAAAAACTGTAGTCAGTTATGGAACTCACCTAATGTGATAAAAGATATTTGAAAAGTACTACAAGAAAATTATACTCAATGGTGAAATGTTAAAATCTTTCCTTCTAAAATAAAAAAGGAATACAGGTGCCCATTATCATACATAATATTTAGCATACACGAGAGGTACGAGCCTGAACATTAATTTAAGTAATGAAAACTGTAAATACTGCAGAGGGATAAATATAAAGGACTATTATCAACAAATTACATCATTACATGTGTAGTAATTTTTAATTGCACAAAAAATTAGAAATAATCAAAAAAATTTTTTAACTTTACTAGATACAAAGCCAATATTCAAAGTCAACTGTGGTTCTATACACTGGAAGAGAACAGTTAGGAAACCAACTATTAAATAAATTACATTTACGATACCAAAGCGTTTAACCCCAAGGTATAAAATGCTTAAGAACTTTCCATAGAAAAGAGTAAAACTAGATTAAGTAAAAATAAAGACAACTTAAATAAATGAAGGGATATATGCTCATCAGTAATTGGAAAATTCAGTGTTATAATGATGCTACCTATCCCCAAATGCATCTATTCATTCAAGGCAGACCCAATTAAAACCCCAATAGGAATTTCATGGAAATGTATGAATTAATTATAAAATGTATCTGTAAATTCAAGGATCCAAGAATATATAAGACAAATTTGAAAAGTAAAGCATAACAAATGTATTATATTATATACCAAGTCTGGTATTAGCACAAAGATATTCATAGAATGTTGGAACAAAATAGAGGTCAGAAACCAGACCTATGCATAGATCACAATAGTATAAAGTTCAGTAGGAAACGCCATTCTTTTTCATGATAATTCTGGTCTAACTGGCTCTCCTTATAGAAGAAAGAAAATTAAATTAACCAGTAACTTATACCACACCCTACAATTTATCTGCACTGTATTTTTAAATATAAAAGTTCTAAGAATTTTTTTTCACAAATAACATGGAACTATAACTTCATTATCTGAGTTTAGGCAAAGATTCCTTTTATAGGACACAAAAAGCATTAATCATAAAGTAAGTAATTGATAAATGGAACGGCATTAATAGTAGGAAATGGCGCTCATAAAAATATACTAGTAAAACAGTGAAAAGGAAAGACACAGAACAGGAGAAGATATTGCAACACATAAAACTAGAAAAGGATTTTTGTTCAGAATATAAAAATAAAGGTTAAAAATATTACATTCATTCATTTTTAATTTATTCCTGTGTATGGTATAAGAAGGTGATCTAGTTTCATTTTTCTGCATGTATCGGTCCAACTTTCCCAGTTCATTTATTGAATAAACTATCTTTAACCCATTGTTTGTACTTGCTTCCTCTGTTGAATATTAATTGACTATAACGCTGTGCATTTATTTCTGGGCTCTCTACTCTGTTTCATTGATCTGCATGTCTGTTTTTATGTCAGTACCATGCTGTTTTGACTACTATGGCCTTGTGGTATAGTTTGATATTAGGTAGCATGAGTACTCCAACTTTGTTCTTTCTCAGCATTGCTGTTACTCTGTGAGGTCTTCTGTGGTTCTTATAAATTTTTTAAGTATTTGTTCTAGTTCTGTGAAATATGTCATTGGAATCTTAATAGGAATTTCATTGAATCTATAGGTTGCTTTGGGTAGTGTGGATATTTTAATGATGTTAATTCTTCCCTCCATGAACATGGTATGTGCTTCCACATATTTGTATCTTCTTCAATGTCTTTCTTGAGTGTCTTATAATTTTCCATGTACAGGTCTTTTACATCCTTAGTTAGGTTTATTCCTAAGTATTTTATCCTTTTTGAAGCAATTGTGAGTGGGACTGTTTTCTTAATTTCCCTTTACATTAGTTCATTATTAACATTTAAAAATGCAACTGATTTGTGGATATTAATTTTGTGTCTTTCTACTTTGCTGAGTTAATTTATTGGTTCTAGAAGTTTTTTGGTGGGATCTTTGGGGCTCTCTATATAAAGTATCATGTTATCTGCAAATAAAGAGTTATACTTCTTCCTTTCCAATTTGGATGCCTGTTACTTCTTCTTCCAGTCTGATTGCTGTGGCTAGGACTTCCAGTACTATGTTGAATAAGTGAGGTGAAAGGAGGCATCCTTATATTTTCCCCGATAATTCTAGAAGAAAACATTGGTAACAAAATCTTGGACATTGCTCACAGCAATTTTTTATCAGATAAATCTCCCCAGGCAAGGGAACAAAATAAAACAATAAATAAATGGGACTACAACAAACTAAAAATTTTTTTCACAGCAAAGGAAATCATCAACAAAATAAAAAGACTACCCATAGAATGAGAGAACATATCTGATCTATCTGATGAGGGGTAAATATCCAGAATTTATAAAGTACTTACAAAACTCAATGCCAAAAAAACAAAACAACACAACCCAATTAAAAATGGGCAAAGGACCTGAATAGACACTTCTCCAATGAGGACATACAGAGGGCCCAGAGACATATGAAAGGATGGCCAGCATCACTAACCATCAGAGACATGCAAACTAAAACCACTATGATACTATCTCACACTTATCAGAATGCCTATTATCAATAAATCAACAAACAACAAGTGCTGACAAGAATGTGGAGAAAGGGGAACCCTCTTGCACTGTTGGGGAGAATGCAGACTGGTGCAGCCACTGTGGAAAGATGTATAGGATTACCTCAAAAAATTAAAAATGGATCTGCCTTTTGAACCAGCAATGCCACTTCTGGGAATATATCCAGAGGAACGCAAAACACTAATTTGAAAGAACATTAGCACCCCTATGTTCATTACAGTGTTATTTATAATTGCCAAAAAATGAAAGCAGCCATAGTGTCCATCAATAGATCAGTGGATAAAACAACTATGGGGCACTTACACAATGGAATACCACTTGGATAAAAAAAAGAAAATGTTATACTTTGTGACAGTATGGATGGAACTGGAGAATATTATGCAAAGTGAAATAAGCCAGTCAGAAAAAGACAAATACCATATAATTTCACTCATATGTGGAATCTAATTAACAACCTGAATTAACTAACAAGGAAAATGGGAACAAACTCAGAGAGCAGGATGACAGCTAGTGGTAGGGGAGGTTAGGGGTGGAGTGATTGGGCAAAATGGAAAAGGACTCATGGCCATGGACATCAGTGTGGTGATTACTGGGTGGGGACAGGTGTTTAAGGGACTAAATGATAATGGGAAAAATATAATAAAGATAAATTTTGCCCTAGCTTGTGTGGCTCAGTGGTTGAGTGCTGGCCCATGAATCAAACGGTCACCAGTTTGATTCCCAGTCAGGGCACATGCCTGGATTGCAGGCCAGGTCTCCAGTAGGTGGCATGCAAGAGGCAACCACATATTAATGTTTCTCCCTTTCTTTCTCCCTCCTTTACCCTCTCTAAGAAATAAATAAAATCTTTTTTAAAAAAGATTACATTTTTAAAAATTAAAAAGAAATTTTTAAAAAATAAGAAACACCCACAAGAGAAAAGGAAAGAGAACAATGGGCAAAATGGAAAACTACCACTATACAAAAGAGGAGATCCAAGTTGCCAATAAACATGCAACAGGATTTCAACTTATAGTCATCATGAATATAAAAAATGAAATAAAGATGGGTAATACTAATTTTTCATAATAATGGCTAAAATTATTATTTTAGAAAAAATAAAATAGCAAGTGTTAGCAAGGATATATAAAAATGGGAATTTTTATTCACTTTGAATAATAGTTTGGCAATATCTACTGACTTCAGCATATGCATACATAATGGCCCAGTAATTCCATCACAAGGTAGATATCTGTCAGAAATACATTTTATGTACATTAAAGTTATGAACAAGAATGTCCTAGTGAGCACTATTCATAACAACCGAAAATGGAAATAACCCAAATACCCATCTACACGAATGAATAAATTACTTTTGGTGTTGTCATGTAATATAATATTATAAAGTAATTTAAATGGACAAAACTACAACTACATAAAACAACACAAATGTCCAAACATATTGTTGACTGAAAGATTTCCAACGCAAGGGAAGAGATCTTACCGTACGATTCCACTCAATACAGATACACCCACAAGTATTAGGAGTCAGGTAAACATTCATTTCTGAGGATTAGGAAAGGGGTTGATTGAAAGAACACATGAGGGCGGGGCTCTGCAGTGTTAGTGATGCCCTGTATTTCTTGTGTGGAGTGATAATTATGTCACTTCCTGTTATTATTTATAATAAGAAATACATTTTTAAATGTGCTATAAAGAGTTTTCTGTCCCATTTTTCCTCTCAGAAATCACATGAAAATGATAACAAAAATGACTTTGATAAAATATAATACAAGTAAAAAAACAGGAATATTCTACATTTCACAATAATACTTAAAGATGAGCACCAGACAGGGAAGGTGGAGCACCGCAGTATGAACATAACTGGCTGCAGATGGAGGTACCTATGAAAGGCCAGCCATTTCATGCTGCAGGAACTTGTCTCTGTCGAGGAACTGGAAAGCTAGGTACCAGAAGCAGGAGGCACAATTCTAAAACTAGAAAGCTTTTAAAATCTCAGAACCCCATCTTCCCACTTACAGGAGAATGATTATTTAACTGAGTGACACTAGAACAGCTGGGAACAGGATGAGGCTCTGATATGAAAAAAATCAGATTCATGTGGAAAACTTAGTCAGAATCATACCTTCCTCACCACTAAAAACGAGAAGAGCTCTTAGAACTCTGGCAGGAAGAACATTTTGATGATCCCTAGTGACCCACACCCACTGTACTCTCCTGCCCTTCAGTGTGAATAGACTTGTGAATGTAGTGAAATACTATTCCCATGATTGCACTACAAACGTGAAAGAATTTTGCAGATGTAAATAAGGTCCCTAATAATCTTATTTTTCAAAGGAAAATCATCCAAGATAGGTCTGATCTATTTCGATGAATGATTTAAAGAGGGCTTAGTTTTCTCCTGAGCTCTGAGATGCTCTTCCCTGGCCTTGAAGCATCCAGCCATGCTTTCACAGCCAATGGAAAAGGACAGTCTGTAGGAGCTGAGGGGCTCAGTCTTACCACTGCAAGGAACTGAATTCTGCCAGCAATCTGAATGAAACTGGAAGAGAACCTCAAGCTCAGCCTGTCTGATATCTTGATTGTAGCCTCGGGAGGGTATAAGCAGAGGACCTAGCTTGGTTATGCCCAGACTTCTTACCCACAAAAATTCTGAGATAGTAATATGTTTTATTTGTGATAACTATTTTTAATGCAGAAAAACAAATCTCATATGCAAGGACCCGAAGAATCATTCTCTAGATGAAGGAAAGGGCTCAAGAAAAATCAAGGCAATTTAGGTTTTGAAATTTCACATGAAGCAGCTGCTTTATAGCACAATTGACTCATGGTAATGCCCAACATTTGGCACCTTGTCTATGTGCACAGAGCATTCAATCACGTCCCCAGTGCTTCATTCCAGAATATAAACGGATAGGCATTGAAAATAATCAACTACACTAGGCCAGGAGGATTCAAATTCACAAATTAAAGCTTCAAGAAGAAATGAAATCCCTTTCACTTGCTACATACTGAAGTGGAAGATATAAGAATGTTTGGGAAGATTAGCAATAGTTTAAAAAAATGAAAAATTCAGTATATTGGAAAGCCAATTCGAGAGGAAAATAACCTAACTTTGGTTTACTAGTTAGCTAAACAAATGGACTACAGTTATATTCCAGGGTGAGAGGAAGGTAATTTTAGTATACTAATTGACTCAGCTTTGAGTCATATCTATATTAGTGTAATAGCGAAGCACTGAGTACTGGTTTAATTAAAAAAATTGCTTTAAAAGAACATATTTAAAGGCTTCAAACAGAATAAAGGCATAAAAGGAACAGACACTCATTTACTGTAATATAATTTATTATAATATGATAAAACTCAATGAATCAAGAGCATTCAAAATAAGGACATTATGCAGAATAGCAAAATACCTACAAAAAAGAAATGGGAAAGATTTGGAAGGGTTTGATCCTGAGGACCCATTGCAAAACTGGGAAAGGATGGAGCAGGGCATTGCTGTCATTGTAGACATCTTGTAGCACTATTTAGTTTTGAAAATATGTGCAAACATCTCCTGGATGATAATAAAAATTAGACTTATGATGTCATCTAATAGCACAAGTGTGACCTCTTTATCTAAAAAACATTATGTGTTGTGAGCTGCAGCACACTAAGTGACCCCTGGAGGCCTGAAAAAGTTAATGTACCTCTCTAAGCATCTGAAGGAAGGGAAGCCTGAGTCACAAGTGAGTCTCCGGTCCATTAGACAAAGATCATCTAGTAAATAATTGGAATTTCAAAAGTAAAAGAGGAAGAGAGTTTGTGTGCTCTCTGCAAGGCTATTAAAATTAGATGATGAACTGAACAGGTAACTATACCTCTTAGATATTCAAAATCCAGTTTAGAAATTCTGACTTCTGCAACAAAGATTCAAAGAGAGATGCATGTAGTCTAGCCATAGATAGCACTGAGATTTTCCCGAGCTTTTAAATACCTTATATCGTCTTTATTGGAACTTATGAAAAGTTATAAGATAAGATTTGTAAATGGACTCAAATTAGAATTACAAACAAGGAAAACCTACGCAAGTCATGGATAGGAAAAGGTAAATCCATTTAATGTTTGCTGTATATGGCGATCAGCATTAAATATTACATTTAAAATTTACAGGCAATCTCAATGAGATAATCTACTTAAAGATACTGGGAACTGTATTTAAAATCAATGCCATTTCAAAAAACTAAAAAACAGATACATCTTTTATTGTTTGACAGTGATGCATGGAACAGAAAAGTCACACAATGTTATGAAACCAATCTATCCTACTGTTTCCTTGAACTATCAGAAGACCAACCATTATATTTTCCATATTTCATTTTTTGAATATACGAAATGTCCTACACAGACTAGATTTTTCATTTGTCTCTGTATCTAATTTGATCTATTACATTAGATTAACTTTACTTATTCTTCTTCGGCATTTAAAACATGCATCTATTAAGCAAATAAGAAAAAGACAAGCTGACTGACTGTTTTTGACAATGAGGTCTTAGAGCTGGAAGCCTTTTAGATGGGGTAAAGTAGAAATGGGGGAGGGATAGTACTGATTAAATAGGGCAAGCCTGCCCCTCCCAACTCTGCTTACCTTAAAACCACAGGTTAGATTTAAAAAATTAGGTACTAGACAACCCTAATGATTATGTTTCTAAATAACACATTTCATTCCTTGGTAAAGTATTCAAGATAATAATACATCAAGTCCCATCAAGCTCTAACTGATTCCCCTTCTCTTTAAAATTTATAAATTTAGCTAAAATTGATCTGTTTTTTAATTCTAATGTAATATTCTACTTACTTGCAAAGAATATTGAAACTAACAAAAATGCAATAATTAAGTTAAAATTCAGCATTAAGTAATTAAAACAATAATTAATAAAAGGAATGTTAGATCATAGTCACAGGTCCCAGTACCTGCTATAGAATGAAAATCTGTGTGCCTCCAAATTTATATGTTAAATTCCTAATCACTAGTGTGATATTTGGAGGTGAGACATTTGGGAGCTAATTAGGGTTAGTTTAGGTCAAAGGGTAGGATCCTTGTGCTAGGATTATTCTCCTTATAAAAACAGAAGGATACAGGATAACTCTCCCTCTCTCTCTCCCCCACCCTGTCCCCCACCCCACCTCTATGAGTGTGCACCAAAGGAAGACAGTGTGAGCACATAACAAGAAAGCAGCCATCTACAAACTGTGAACGGGGCTCTCACCTGATTCCAAAGGTGTTAGAACCTTATTCTTGGATTTCCGAGCCTCCAGAATTTGTTTAAGCCACTCAGTCTATGATATTTTTTCATGGAAGCAGGAGCTAAGAGGATATACTATATGATTTTTTTTTTAATTTCAGCTCCAAGTCTGGCTTTGAACTTCCTACCAAACAGCATACTGAATTACCTGAATCATATTTTCTGTCGACCAAGAAAAATTGCACTAAATGCAATTAAAGAAACAAGGAAGACTTTATTCAGAACTACTACAACAAGGATAGAGATTGAACTCAACTCTGTTCAAACAAAAAGTGGGAGGTTATTTAAGCATTTGGTTGAGATAGTGGTAAAGAACAGGAAGATATCAGCGGTAGGTTGGTCAATGTGATGAGATCATTTGTGTTTGCTAATTGTCACTTGATGAGGTTAGGCTCTATTTTCCTACAGAGATGAAGAGACAGAGACACTATTTCTTGATTATTTCAAACACTTGAAATTTAAAAGAGATGTATTCTATGTTTTTGAGAAAGAAATTCTTAGGTTGTAAGACTTGCAAGAGGACTCTTACATATCAAAGGACAGAGAAGCAATTTGTAATTACAAGTTTTCTACAGTAAATACTATAAGAAAAGGGAAGTCAGGGTTCTTTAGCCAGGAAGAATGCTGTCTAAAGATTGGTTAAGCCAAAGGGAACTTTAAGGTTATCTTGGTCACTGTGGACAATATTAGCATAACTATTCTTTATTAGAAAAAAATTATATCAATATCCATTTCTAAAAGAAATTTCCCAAGTACATCTCAATAGTCAATGTAGCCCATGAAAAAGATATGTGTATTTTCATGCCAGAATATTATATGAATAAGAAAATTAATAATTAAAATAACTTTTATCCTACAACATTACACTTCTACAGACTTTAGTGTCATAATTATGAACTTCCAAAACAGACTAAAAACTGCTAAAGGTAGCTAGCAACAAATGGAATATCCTTTTGATGTGGTGAATCCAAACAGAATAACTAACAATAATGCCACTGTATCATCTCTTTGTATCTCAGTCTCTATCTCTAAGACATGTTATTTTAAGGGAAGATACATCCAGCACCAAAGCCTCTGGTTTCCTATTTGTTATCTGTAAATGATTTGAGTCAATTATAATGTATCTAGAAATGTCTTAACACTGTTGATATGTCAGGCTTTCATGCAAGTATGCTGATCTATTACCATTACTTTAAATCAGTAGAGCACAGATAATATCCCAAGCAATTCTGCACAATTACTTTTTTGATCTTCATAGAACATTTAAGGTGAACAGGGCATGTATCACTGTATCCATTTTACTGGCACACATACAGGATTCAGAGAATAAAAGATTACTTTTAGTGGTGTACTAACCTTGGCGAGTCGGGATGAGAAGAAACAAAATAAAGTACTTAAAACAAATGCTACGCATGAAAAAGTGAAGAAGAAAGGCAACATGTATCAATTTATTTTTTATTTGGTCAGTAATGCTCAATATGATTTTTACCTCAATTTTATTGCTTGCTTTTTAAAGAATGTTTAAGATAGCCAAAAACTGAAGACAGAGTAGAAATAACTGAATTAGGCTGTGTTTATAAATGTTCTTATTTGTTCCAGAAATATTCTGCAAGCAAGAGACTAATATGACCTAGTCTACCATTGGACAGCTAAAGTAGGTGGAGGATTTATATAAAACAATATGAACATAAAATGATGAATATAAATAGTCACATAACCCTAAAATGAATGGGAGTCACAAACTCTTAAAAATCTTATCAGCATTTTTACACCTGACAAAAATACATCAAAAAGAGAATGTAAAATAACATTTATTATTAATTGCATTTCAAAACTATGTGTAATTTAAATCTACTCAATTTAAATAACTTTGATATTAACTTTTCATAATTTTAAAACTTTTTCTAAGAAGGTTAATTTACACAAAGTGAAATATTACTATTACCTAGCTTTTTTTCTTTTGTTTTTAAAACCACCATCCTCCTTACACCTTTTTTTTTTTTAAGATTTTATTTTTTTATTTTCAAAGAGGGGGGAAGGAAAGGAGAAAGAGAGGGAAAGAAACATCAATGTGTGGTTGCCTCTCACATGGCCCCCACTGGGGACCTGGCCCACAACCCAGGCATGTGCCCTGACTGGGAATTGAACCAGCGACCCTTTGGTTTGCAGCCCATGCTCAATCCACTGAGCTACACCAGCCAGGCCTAACATTTTCTATTTACATTTTAGAGTATATATCATAAAGACAAGGAAGTTTTCTGTATTTTAGTGTGTTAAAAGTATTTATCATCAATAGATACTAAATTTTAATAAAATATTTCCAATATATACTGATGTGATATTTTAATCTATTAATATATTAAATTATGTAAATCATTCTCACATCTGTAGGCTAATCCTAGACAATTTTTTTTTCTTTTGAGTTGACAGAGGCATGTTAAATTTCTTTCAGTGGTGATATTTTAGCATTTTAGGAACTGCAAATAATGCTATTAAAATGAGTTGAGCAATGTTTCATTTACTCTGAGGAAATCTGAATTAAAAATGCATATTTCAAGTGCGTTGAAAAATAGTTGTTACTAATTAAAGATCTGCTTTCATTTGTATATTTTTAACTTCATGCAACAGATTAAATTAGAGAAATAATCCTGGATTTTGAAGAATATTAGTCATTCAAAGAACAAAACAAATAAAAATACTGATATAGACACATACTTGCATTCTATATTGTTCAGAAAACCTATGTATACTCTATTTTCAAATACAAATGTTTATTGATCATAATATTATATGATAATAATAATTAATATTACAAAAGTCATTCAAGAAAGCTTTCATATCCTAGCATGTACTAGAACAGTCTAAAATTATCAGCTAGTAATTTTTTGCCATTTAATAAGTGAATATTTAATAAATACATATTTCAATAACACAATATGGCTAAATTTTTCATAGTGCAAGTGACTGTAAGCACACACATACATATTCATGTACTTCAGTAGAGTATGTTACTCAATAAATTAAAAAGGAATGGGTCAGTGGACATGCACTAGAATGAGGGGCAGTGATATGTTTAAGATTCATTGACAATTTTTCAGTTGAACTCACTGAGGAGAACGTGACCAAGTTAATAGCATACACACCACTTTTGTTCTATATTCAGTAATCTCTCCACTTTTGACTATACAAAAAATAAAATATTATGAGCAATCTAATTATTTAAAACATAATTTCAAATTTCCAACATAGTTGCATTATCAGTTTTGGAAATTTTCATAAGTCTAATTTAATATGATCATATAAAATGTGTAATGCATTTTCAGTTAGATTCTTCAGCTAAGGAAGATCACACGATTTGTGTGTAGGATTATAGTATTGCTTATATTTAATAATTGCATCTTAATTCTTCTATTCATAGTTCCAGTGATTTGGGCCTTATTTGGAAGTAATGTTCTTCAAATTACTTTCCTAACTTCATGCATCTTTAGGTTCTTTTTTCCCCTCAATTGATTTATCTTGTTCTTATCGTTATCAACTTTTTCGCTGCAGTGTCACTTGTTTTCATTGTAAATGATTGTTTACACTGCAAATTTTAACATTTTAATTATACTTTCAGGTAATTTTATCCATGAATAATATTTTTCTCAATAATGTTGTTTTTCAGCATATATTTCATATATTTAATAGAGTCAAGGCAATTGTGTTTAAGATTGATTACCACAAAACAGTTCTATCTTTTTAGTTTGAAACTATATTATACAGAAAGTGAAGCAAATGGGAAAAATATAAACACAATGTTCATTCCTAAAAAATAGTATTAAGTTTCAAAAATTTAGATGTGCAGAGGTAATGAAAATGTTCAGAGAATAATAAAACAATCATGAAGATATAAGGATAGAAGCTACTTGAATAAGAGGGCAGGATGAGAGTAGCAATGCAAAGGCCACCAGGTCTGGTGGCAGAGCACTCTTGGAAATGACTCCCCATTCAACGAAGCAAAGAGTTAAAGACACCCCTAATAGCCACAGCAATTTTGAGAAAGAAGAACAAAGTAGGAGGGATCACAATACCTGATATCAAACTGCATTACAAGGCCACTATAATCAAAACAGTATGATACTGGAATAAGAACAGATACACAGAACAATGGAACAGAATAGAGAGCCCAGAAATAAACCCAAGTCTTTATGGTAAATTAATATTTGACAGAGTGGGCAGAAGTATAAAATGGAATAAAAATAGCCTCTTCAACAAATGGTTTGGGACATTTGGACAGCTACATACAAAAAAATGAAACTCGACCACCAACTTAACCATACACAAAAATAAATTCAAGGTGGATAAAAGACTTACACATAAATTGTGACACCATAAAAGTCCTAGAGGAGAACATATGCAGGAAAATCTCAGATATTCCATGCAGTAATATTTTTACCAATATGTCCTCTAGAGCAAAAGACATAAAGGAAAGAAAAACAAATGGGATCTCATCACAATAAAAAGCTTCTTCATGGCTAAAGAAAAGAGCATTAAAATCAAAAGAGAACCAACAGTATGGGAAAACATATTTGCCGATGATACCTTGGACAAGGGTCTGATCTCCAAAATATATAAAGAATTCACACGACTCCACTCCAGGAAGACAAACAACCCAGTTAAAAAATGGACAAAAGTCCTGAACAGACACTTCTCCAAGGAGGACATACAGAGGGCCCAGAGACATTTGAAAAGATGCTCAGCATCATTAGCCATCAGAGAGATGCAAATTAAAACCACAATGAGATACCACCTCACATCAGTCAGAATGGCCATCATAAACAAATCAACAAACAAGTGTTGAAGGGATGTGGAGAAAAGGGAACCCTACTGCACTGTTGGTGGGAATGCAGACTAGTGCAGCCACTGTGGAAGACAGTATGGAACTTCCTCAGAAAACTAAAAATGGAACTGCCTTTTGACCCAGCAATTCCACTACTGGGATTATACCCTAAGAACCCTGAAACACCAATCCAAAAGAACCTATGCACCCCAATGTTCATAGCAGCACAATTAACAAAAACCAAATGCTGGAAGCAACCTAAGTGCCCATCAGCAAATGAGTGGGTCAAGAAACTATGGTACATTTACACAATGGAATTCTATGCAGCAGAGAGGAATAAGGAGCTGCTACCCTTTGCAACAGCATGGATGGAACTGGAGAACATTATGCTAAATGAAACAAGCCAAGTGATGGCAGGACATAATGGGGACGGGGGGTGGGGAAGGGGAAGGGTTGTCAAAGAACAAATATAAAGCACACATAGACGAAGCCCAAAAGGGGTAGGATCCAGACTGCGAGGCAGGGATGAGTGGGGAATGGGGTGTGGTGGGGTGAAAATGGAAACAAATGTACTTGAACAACAATAAATAAATAAATAAATAAATAAATAAATAAATAAATAAATAAATAAATAAATAAAACAATCAAATTTAAAGTAAAAAAAAAGAGTTAAAGACAGGGAGGAACCATTGCAGTACGTGGCAAACAGACTCTATTGAACAACGCAGTTCCCTGTGAGGTGGCAAACCATAAAGCCGAGGAGAACAGCTCCTCCTTCATCCACAGGAGATGTCTGCAAGTCTTAGGGAGCATCCAATTGATTCCATGACAAATGACATAGATGTTAATTTGAAAAACTAAAAAAGGTAACAGAATTAGAGGAATTTTAAATAAATATTGGTAATATTGGAAAAATAACATATAAATTTTGAATTTACCAAATACAAAAGACATAAAGTGAAAATAAATCCAGGTATTCATATGTATGACTTATATGATGAAGATTTTTTCTGAAATAAAGAAGCAAAGTGTATATTTTAAAATGATGCAGCATGTGTTAGAGACAAATATAGTTCAGATAAAAATTCTATAACTTCCTTTAGGGTTCACTCAGTGTTGTCCATTCTGTGCATTTGGACAACTATATAATGACATATATTCACCAGTATAATACCATACAAAGTCTTCTCACTGTCCTCTGTGCTCTGCCTATTCATCTCCCCACCACCAACAACCCCCTGAAACTACTGATCGTTTTATTGTCTCCATAGGTTTCCCTGTTTACGACTTTAACTAGGTATTTTAACTTGTCCTTATTCATTTCTAAGAGTTGTTTTACTATGGATAGCAAAGGGGCATGTGCTACCTCTAAAGTTAAACCTCTATAAGTCAAGAGCGTGAAGGCCAATAACTGAGCCAGTTATTTCTATAAATACACCATCTGGCTTTCCCATTTTTATGCTAATGAGTTATAATTGGAATTATTCCCTCTGTCTTTTAATCAGGACATTAAAAAAATACAAAAATAACTACATGATAATCTGGCATGCTCCACTAAGTGGAAAAGAGATTACTTAGAAAAGCACGTTTATCACTATCTTCAAAAATGCACACACGGCCATCTTCAGCAGTTCCTTACTCTGCAACCTATTTCTTTCTGTGTTAGAAATTTGTTTTTCCTAAAACTTACACTTTAATTCCAGAGATAATAGGAGCATTTTGAATATAAGTATACTTAATTTTTAAAAACAAATGTGCTATTATATTTTGAATTTTAATAGTTGAATAATAATTTTAAATCCTAGGTTACATCATCAATTATATACATTAAAATTAATTGTAATTAATCCTTTGGTATATTTGAGGAGTTCAGGAAAATCTGTAATTTTTGAAAATTTGACATACTCTTTCTGTTCATAAAGTCATCACAAATATTTGATTTCTCTTCATAACTTTCCCTTTTCTTCTCTCTTTTTTATGATATATGACTATATATATTAGACATCTATATAATTATATATATTAATTTATGTGTCATTCATGATTCATTTTAGATAAAATATAATAAATTGTTTTGATAAAATACAGTAAAATCTAATTTTGTCAATTCAATATATTTAATTTGAAAAAGACTTCAAGTGGACCAGTTTCTGAAGGATTATGTAAAGGAAATTTAGTGGGGGGAGGAAACAAAAAGTCTCTGTTTTTCTATGTTTCTAGAAGTTACTTATGTATAATAAATTAGAATTTGCTAGTCTCATTTCAAGCATGTCATGATCTGCGAGCAAATAATCCAGTTTTTGCATGAGGTGTTGAGTGTGGCCTATTTTTTCTTATATTTGTTTTTAGACAATGTTTATGTTGCTTGGATGAATCTTTTTATTAATATATTATATTTGTGTTGTGTATGTGCATATGTGTATAAACAATTTCTTCTCCCCCATATTTTGGATTAATCAAGTAATTTTATTATCTTATTTCACTATTAATAGTTTACTCATCTTTTTGAGACTGCATCGCAGATTATACTATACATTCATAACAATACAATTATATTAAATTACTACCTTTGTCACTACACATTATGAGCCTCATTGCACTTTAATTCCTTTGCCACATCCTTATTTCTTTTACTTCTTATCCCTTATAATTTTATATATATTTACACTTAATAAACAATATTATTATTGTTTTAAATAATTAATATTTATTTAATCTTATCTGGATATTTACCCTTTCATGTGCTCTTTATTCCTTCTTATTGTAATGTGCTTCTATTTGGAGCCATTCTCTTTCTGCCTAAAAACATCCCTTTAATATGTCTAGTGTACTTTTACTGAAGATAGAGTTTCTGGTTTTTGCTTACCTGAATGTATTTAGTTCTCTGTTCTGGAGAATATTTTCTATAAGAATTAATTAAGGAAGGAGATAGTGAAAACTGGAGATCTTCAAATTCCTAAGTGGAGAAACAAGCCAAGAAAACTATAACTTAATTTAAATCCAGTGCTATAATAATAATATCTCCTTCACTTCTTTCTAAATTTTCTTAGTGGTAGTTTCTCTCTCTCTCTCTCTCTCTTTCACTATCTCATTAAGGACAACATAAATATAAATTTAGTTGAGTTTGAATTTCAATATTTTATGCTACCACACATAAATAGCTAAAATCAGAGGTAAATCTACAATAGTTAATAATTATGCTCTAGTCTCTTTTTACTATAACACAATCTACTCACGTTGCAGAATTTTAAAAGTTTTCAAATGTAAGAAAAATACTGAGGAATTTGGAGTATACTTTTTCTTACCTTAAAATAAGGACATTCACCTTTCTGTTTGTAGTTTATAATGCTGTACAGTGAATTACTATTTATTGAACAACATATTTTCACACAGTAGATTTTATTATAAACAATGTTAGCTATTAAAGTAAAAAAGCTCAAATTTTACAATGTGAATTGTAAAATTGTTACAATTTTATTTAGAAAAACTATTTTACAAACAATATTCTTGACATTTTAATGTATTTAAACAGCATTGAAATTTATTCCAAGTTGCTCTCTTAAAAAAATGTGTTTGAAGTTTTTTGTTTCTATTGTATATTGTTAATATTAACATGGTTGAATTTGTTGCTTTCATTTTTAGATATATGCTATTATTTTATTATTCCTTACAGAAGAAATGCAGATTTAAATCTGGTCAGTTTGAGCCCTGACTGGTGTAGATGAGTTGATGGAATGCCAAACTGCAAACCAAAGGGTCGCCAGTTTGATTCCCAATCAGGGCACATGCCTGGGTTGAAGGCCAGGTCCCCAATGTGGGGGGGCCTGTGAGAGGCACCTACACATTGATGTTTCTCTCCCTCCCTTCTCCTCTCTCTAAAAATAGATAAATAAATCTTTAAAGATTTTTTAAAACCTTATCAATTTGATTTTTAGATTAATTTGATGCCTACACTTATTCAAAAACCCAGTTCTATAAAAATGAAAGCGATGTGAGTCCAAGGTACTGAAAAGCTAGCTATAAAAGGAAAATAGTTTGTGTGCCCAAGGTACTGAGTAGCTATAAAAAATGAATAATTTCTATAAGAGGAATTTCAGAGAATAAAATATATAATTTCTCAGATTACAGTAACATACATTGGTATCTCAAGAACAAAATTTGCAACCTTCTTTTTCATCTTTTAACTTAATTGGAATGGTTTCAGACTAGTTTCACTGTAAACTATTGTCTCTGAATTTAGAGCATGAAATTAGTACCTATTAAAGAATCAGAAGACTATAAAATATCTTAATAAAAGATGATCTGTTTTCCATAGTTTTATTTCAGTGGAATATGTTTTACCTGATGTTTTCAAGTGGATAAATAAGCCAACAAACCTATGAGATAATATAATAACTTAATGTTGAACCCAGTGCTACAGTAATAACTAGTATCTCCATCTCTTCTTCCTAAATTTGCTTTGTGATGGTGAGATACCAAGAAGATTCCTTTCCTACTTCCCAAGATGCATAGTTGGTTCAGAAATTATCAGGCTGATCTCTCAGTATGTTCTTCATCATTTGACTTCAAAAAAATGGTGGTTAAAAAGCCAGTCAGCCTATCCCTGGGAGGGTTTTGAAACCAAGGTTTACACTAGAATATTTAGCATACATTTTGATTAGATTAAGGAGCCAATATTAAAGTAGACAATGAAGAAATAGCTAGATGAGGCTGGCTCAGAAATGATGAGTTTTATATTTCTGTCACACCTAGGAATATCCTTCTAATGCAAATAACGTTTTGAGGTTTTTTTTTTTTTTTTTTTAATTGGTTCTTCCCGAAAAGGTTGGGTTGCTCAGAGGCTGTCCCTGGGAATTTTTCTTTTCCACCACATACTCTCACCAAGGAATGTCATCCTTTCCCAATTGTTTAAATACTATCTTTACGTAAATGACTTCTAAATTCTTATCCTTAATCAAAATCTTTCCTCTGAACTCAAACCTTGAATATCCAAAGGACTACTTGCCATTTCCAGTCAGACGTCTCCCAGAAATAACAATAAAGATATATGTGTTGGCCTGGCTGGTGTAGCTCAGTGGATTGAGCGCGGGCTGGGAACCAGAGGGTCCTGGTTCGATTCCCAGTCAGGGCACATGCCTGGGTTGCAGGCCAGGTCCTCAATGAGGACCATGTGAGAGGCAACCATACATTGCTCTTTCTCCCTCCCTTCTCCTCTCTCTGAAAATAAATAAATAAAATCTTTAAAAAAAAAGATATATGTGTTAACATGTATAAAACAGAAATCTTGATTTGTCAATAACCTACTTCCTACTTTAGGTCTCCCCCAGCAAGTTAAATATTATCACTATCCATTGATGCAAAAAAATCCCATAAGTTAAAAAACCTTCATAACTGAATTATCCATGAGTCTTTGCTTCACTTAACCACATATTCATAAGAAAACAAAGTAGTATTTTTCTGTATCATGAGTTTAAATAAATCTACCACAAAGTTTCATGATACGTGATGGAGTAAGGTGAAAGATTAAGTCCTATGTTGCTTATTGCCAAAGAAAAGAATCAATGGTTGACAGTTCTAATGAGGTAGGTTTTGGTTCATTAGAATGAAATTCTACATAAGTCAGCAATGTCAAAATAGTATTTCTTCCCTGATCCTATTTTAAAGTATAATTCAAGTTCTACCTTCTTTTCCTCATCATCACTGCTGTCTGCTTCATCCATGACTTTTATCAGGGATCATTACACAAAATAACCTTTCTCTCAACTTCTACATTTGTTCCCCTCTTGTCTAACATTAGACAATAATGAAACCAACCTTCTCATATCTCAATCAAGTCACGTCACTCCCAGCTAAAGAAAATCTTTCAGTGCCTTGTCATTGTACTCATACTTAAAATCAAATCACACTTCATACCATGGTTCATTATATGATCTTACCACTGCCTATTATCACAAACCTTATTTTATTCACTCACAACCTCCCTTCTTTATCAGAAACCATGTTTCTCTTAATAAAATAATTTGGACACACCAAGAATTATTCCTGGGATATGTTTTTACCATTTTTATGATTAGTTCCTTCTCTTTTTTTCAACCTGAGCTTAAATGTCTCTTTCTTGAGATCTTCCCTGAGAAACTAATGAAAACCTCTATTATTTCTCAATCTCTTTTGTCTTAATCATGTATGACAGATGGTTCACATTCCTGCTTTCTCCATTGGAAGGCAAGCTTTTAGAAAACTAGTGACATCATGACCAGCATCCTAGAGCAGTATCCTTCATATTACGCCCTTGGCAAATATTTGTGGCTGAATAAATCCAGGAAGAACTTATGAATAGGCAATTAGATATGCCATGAAATGCAGAAGAGCCTTCTAGGTCACAGTTATTCATTTACTGTGATAATGAGAGATATATATTATAACAGAAAGAGGGAAACATTATACAGGTAATATCACAACTGTAATGAGGATAATTCACTAATTTTAAGTAAATGGATACAAGATAAGGTCATATTACAGGTCTTACCTTTGGTCCACTAAGTTAATTTCCTAACTTGTTTCTTGGAAACATTAAACCCTGTTTAATTTTTATTTTCTAGAAATTCCTAATAAAGGGCCATATCTTCAGCAAAATAAGAATAGCTATTACATTAAAAAAATAAAATAAAAATAAAAACTTATCTGATCTTGGCCCCGGATGCCTCAGTTTATCAACAATTTCTCTCAGCTCCCTCTGTTAGGTTTTTCTTCACCATTCCGATTTGTTGAATTCCCTTTTTAGTTAAAAAACAAAACAAAACAAAAAAAAACTTTGGTTCCCAGAGACTGGAATCCCTGGAAAATGAAGGGTAATCTTTACCCTTTAGCAGTGTAATAGGTGCATTTCATAATAGTTCTTTCAGGTTTTGCACACAGCCCTCTCGTTTGCAAGTATATAGATAATGTGAGGTAGAGGCAGGAAACACATTTGGACAAGGTGCGTATAGAGACAATTACTTACACAGAGCTAATATAGCCTGAAAAAAATCCATAATTTTTATGATATATGTTTTACTTTCTCACAGCATCTTTGTCCTTTCTTAATACGGCTTCCATAAAGGATTTTTTTTCCTGAAAAGGTGACCAAAGTAGTGAGCTATTTGCAAAATATAAGATCATTGAAATAGCAGGATAATAAAAAAGAAGAAATTACATACTAGCAAAGATATCCTGATATACATATGTGGATATAAATGATCTATAGATTGATGATAGGCAAACAGATAGATGTATGTGTGTGTATACATATATGTGTATAATTGTTTTCACTTCACATGCATGTAAAATATTAAACCAACCTTGTAATTGAACACAATCGACTATAGTAAATGATAACATGCAAAAACATATATTATAGAAGAGAAAAAGGGGAAAGGAGGATAAAAGTATCTCAGGAAACATAAATTGTATAATTATGCACAAATCAATTTCTTATAAAAAAGGAAATGAAATTGAACTTGGCAAAAAAAATTAGTCATTAAAACAAAACTTTTTCCCTGTATCATGATCCTTTAAGGAGAAGGTTAGTCTTTGTGTTTCTCCAAAGAACAGGATCAGTGGTTGGAAGTTACAGGGAAGCAGGTTTCAGCTTATTTGGAGAAAGTCCTGCACAAGTCAGCATTGTCCAAAAAAAGGATGAGCGGATACACCATAGGGAGTTTACCACTGCTGGAAGAATTTGGACCTGAAAGGACAGTCTTCTTGGCATGTAGAAAGGCATTTCTACATTATGAGAAATATTAGAATGGATGATATTTTCAAACTTTTATTTTTCTGTTCCTTTGTTCACTATTCAGTTTTCCTTCCCCTCAGAATAAATGTATTTTAAATCAACATATCTCTATACTTAGGGTAACTTTAAAAAACTTTTATGTAGAATAATAAATACAAACTACTTCATACCATTAACCTAGGAACATTAGAAATATATTTGGTAAATAATAAAACAGGCTTGATTACCCATTTCAGCACAGATTGTATGATTTCACAGTCTAGTGATCAAATAGTGAATTAACTAAAAACAAAGCCATAAGCAAAAGAAAACCTCATGCAAAGAGATTTTAAGTCTCTATAACAGAAGGTAATTTGCCTGTAAGACATAGTCTCCTAACTCAGTTAAGATAAGGGATACCTTATTTTTTAAATATGTCACCTTTCATTATATTTTTAATAGATTGTATTTTCCCAATAATAGTTTATAAGCTTTCACCCAGATGATTTTCAGCTGGAATTTATTTACATTTTAGAAGTACTTTTATTTTATATATTTTCTGGGGAAAAAATCAAGGACATACCTAATAAAGTATAAGAATCAAAATACAGAATTGTTTTTAAAAGTAAAATATTTGTTTTTATTTAGTTATTTAAACATTAACCTTACAATTAGATGCCAAAAAAAAAAAAAGTCATAGAATCTGCAAGGTAGGTTGAATTATAAAATATCCTTACTCTGGCTCTCTATCCGTAAAAGGAACTAAATCATTTTATTAATATAGTTCTCTTTCCTATCTGAAAACAATTCTAGGGAAAATCTTTAAATCACCCTATTTAGTTAGCCTGAACTTTCAGTAGTTACAACATTCCTCTCACTAATATGTGTTCATGGTTAACATGGAGATAGCTACTTAACTGTAGGGACTGGTAAGGAATTTCTAACAGAAATAAGTATTCCACATAATCTCATCACTGCAAAGGTCTCCTGGATCAAATAACATTTACCTCAAAAAAATGGTATGTTCCTGTTATCCCTTTTGTTTATGCTATAGTTGTACTGTACATTTTTCAAACCATAGAACTGCCAAGTTATTGTTGATATCTCTGAATTTTAATCAAACTTCACACTGTGACAGAAAGATCTACCATCTCCCCCACTCACAGGGCAAACAGCTATTTACCTTTCAAGAATCAGGTCGAGTTATTTTTTTGATAAAACTTATCCTGATATCTGGCTCAACAGGAATCCCCTTCCCTGTTAGCTTCAAGTTTTATAAGTCTAAAGTTGAGTGAATGATGCACAGACACCAACAGACACAGACAAAGTTTCATTAATGAAAGTCAAAGCTTTTACTCATCTACCCATGGGTCCCCACACACGGTGGAAAGCACAGCTGTGTATCTGATCAGGATGCGAACTTCCCAGTTCTACAATTCCCTATCAAAGGGCCAAAGTGCACATTGTCTCACTCCGGCCAAGGGTCATGATCAGACCTACATGGACAATAATCGAACCTTCACAAATCTTTCTTTGTCGCTCAGATTCATTTCCTGACTTATCTGAGATGTTTGAGAAACTCTGGCTACACGCCTACCCTCTCAAGTGACTGAATGCTGCGTGTAACCCTGAATGTTTCATAAGCACTTTTGAATTGATGGGCCATTTCCCAGAAGCAACATCTCTTGAGCAGATTCACACATCAGTCTGAATTATATTTCAGAAGTATCCTACTGTAGGACTCACACGGATGTATCAGCTCACCTATGTAATTTATTGCATTTGCTTATTCAAATCTCTCTCTCTCCTATTATATGCCTATGCCTCAAAGGTAAGATAGGTTTTTCTTTGTCTTTTTACCACCAGTACCTATCAAAGTGACCAGCATGTAAATATTATTGATGTTGATTGCAATAAACCACAAAAAGACATCATTGACTTCTATTTACATCATTGTAGGGCTTCTATGCATTTTAAAATATGTGAAAGTTTACCATTATGTATTTCTGTTTTTAATTAGTCAGTAAAATAAATAAAAGCGCCCTTTACATGTTATTTGACACTGATGATTACTCTTTCTTATAACTCTTTATTTCTTTATTTTCAGAGAGATGTAAATTCCATTTTTTTCCAAATTTCAACAGCTTGTCTTTCTCTTATCATCCTATAAAAATGTGTTTCCTTCTTCTCTCTTCATGTACTCTCAGCAAAAATTCAAGAAACCACCCTATGGCTTCTAAAATTTATCTGACAAATAACCTGCTATTTTCAATTTCAGTCTCCATTTCTTTTTCATACTTTCATCCTATCAGACAATAACTGCTACATCTCCTTCCAGCCTCTAAAATTCAATGATCAAAACAACATTCTCCTACACCTATTTTTCTACTTCTAGTAATGATATAACTATCTCAGTCATCCATACTTAATATCATAGGACTCTTTCCCTTGTACAAGCAGTTGTTTTCCCTCATAGTGTATAAAAATCTCTTTCTCTTCCTAACGAGTATATTTTAAGCTACTAACTTCTGTAGTAAATTATTATGTAGTGAGTTAAAATAAGTTGCTATTTTCCCAGAATCCATGATAGAAGAGTTTGAAAAAGGAGCTCCTTGTGTTTATGGTCTTGGACCAAGATAGTTGTATTTTTTTTTCCTATATAGCAGCTTGGGATTCTAAAAGAAAGTATGTGGGCAAACGAGGTGGAACCTACATTGACTTTTATAACCTTGCCTCAAAATACAGCAGCATTTATTCCTCCTTCTCTTGGTTAAAAATAAGTAACAAAGCTGTTCAAGAGGACAGAACATAGATCTATCTCTTGATAGAACTATAAAGTTTACATTGTAGAAAAGTAGGTGGCATGGCAGAATTTTTTTTTACCATCAATGAAAAATACAACCCACCATAGACAGCTCGTTGGCCACCATCACCTAATTTTATATGCAAAATATACTGTCTTTCCCTAAAGACTTCAGTCTCAGCTCATTACAACATTCACTCAAAGACTGTGTGCCCAAAGCTGAGATACTCATGATCTCTATCAGCTCCACTTGTGGAATAGACTCCTCAAGTGTAGTTCCTCTGGTAGAGTAAAAAGACAAGGTATCTACCATTCCTATAGCCAACAGGTAATGAGTGACTTGCATAGAATAACAACCACACATATTCTATATTAAACTCCCTGGGCTGCCATAATAGAATCTCACAAACTGAACGGCTTAAACAACAGAAATTTATTTTTTCACAATTCTGTAAGCTGGGAGTCCAAGATCAGGGTGGCAGGAAGGTTGGTTTCTTTTTTTCTTTTCTTGTTTTATTTTGAGAGAGAGAAAGGTATTTTATTTTCATGGTCCTCAAACAAAACAAAGATCGGTTTTGTTGTACAATGTGGATCTAATACTGGGAAGTGATATTCTAGTTGATATCAAAATGGCAAATAAAACGTAAAATTAGAAATTTTGGTACAATTGAATTTCAGACAACTTGAGGAAAGATGCCCTCGCTGATTTTCTTGAATTTCATAGTATCTTTACCATTGGTTCTTGGTGATTCCTTGAACATTTCATTCTTCTCAGAACCTCTGTGTACTCATCTTCCTTTTGTGGAAACCCCCAAGTTGTGTAACCCTGAAGGAAATGGTTGCTTCCCACTACAGATCTTCTGCTCCTGGCCCCAGATTAGCCAGAAGGTGCCAGGAGACTTAAGTAAAGCCAACTCAGTGCTCTCTCCCAGGAGTTTGTACCTGGCTACAGTAACGGTGTTAGCAGGTCTGCTGTTCTGGTGTCTCCAGGGAGAGGTTCACTTGCTTTTGCCAACTTTTAGAAGGTGTCCTCATGCTTTGGCTCCTGGCTCCGGGCTCCTGATTCTCTTCCAGCAACAGTGTTACTCTGACTCCTCCTTAGGGTATCATACTTGCTTCTCTCTGGTTTCTTGTGAGACCTCTGATCCTGGTTTATAGATGGCCTCTTTCTCACTGTGTCCTCACACGGCCTATTCTCTTTGCATTCACATCTCTGGTGTCTCTTCCTCTTTTTATAATGATGTCAGTTCTATTGGATTAGGGCCCTACCCTCATGATTTCATTTATCCCTAATTACCTCCTTAAAGACCCTCTCTCCAAATGTACTCCAATCGGGGGTTAGGACTTCAACATATGGATTATGGGAGGAATTCAGTCCATAACACATTAAGTCCAAAAATGGGGAAATTGAAAGCACATTATAGTCACTGGTTCATAGCAATTCAAAATTCCAGCCAGGATCATGTTCCTACTTCCTTGATTAGGGCTTATCAGTGCTTTCTTAGTGCTCTCTTTGCTTTCTGACTCTGTCCTTGGGCCCCTGCTTCCATTCTCTGTGTAACACCTCCATTTGAATAAAAGTGGCCCAGTCTGCAGCTCTCTTCCCAAGCTTACTTCCTGTCTCTAAAAAGCTTCTTTTCATTACATACCCATTAATTCTTTCGCTTTGGCCATTATGTCTACCTGGAAAAATAAAATATATTCTTCACATCCAGATTTATCTACAACCCATGACTTGTACTAACCAAAACATAGCTGAATGGACTGGGAATATTGAACCAAATTAAGAGAAATCAATCCACAAAACGACATAATCTGACTACATTATTTTGAACAACATTATGAGAAAAGACATAGATATTCTAGTCAGTTAGTCCTCGAGGCTAAATCCAAAAGACCATCCCAGAGTGTACAAGGATAAACTAGAGCAATCCACATGTCAGTGGTAAGTAGACACTTCAAGCAATAAATTTAAAACCTTTAGGAGTTGGGAAGATGGCGGCGAGTTAGGAGGAACAGAGTTTACGTCCTCCTACCCACTGGTTGATTTTCTGAGGAACGGGGCGAAAACGCAGCAGTATTCCAACACATATGATGATTGATGCCCAAGATTACAGGGGAATTTGAACATTCACACGGTAAGCAGAGAGCATCGGAAGGAAAGGGTCCCCATCAGGACAAGCCCGGG